>RJWH01002329.1:0-167349 GCA_004363575.1 Solenodon paradoxus
ATCTCCCTCTCTCTCTGTCTCTCTGTCTCTCTCTGTCTCTCTGTCTCTCGTTCTCTCCTCTCTCTCTCTCTCTCTCTCTCTCTCTCTCTCTCTCTCTCTCTCTCTCTCCCTCTCTCTCTCTCTCTCTCCCTCTCCCCTCTATCTCTCCCTCCCTCTCCCCTCTATCTCTCCCTCTCTCTCTGTCTCTCTGTCTCTCTCTGTCTCCATCTCTCTCTCTGTCTCCCCCTCTCTCTCTGTCTTCCTCTCTCTCTGTCTCCCTCTCTCTCTCTCCCTACCCCATTGTCTGACTCTTGCCCCTCCATGTTCAATTTTTCCTCCTTTTCTTCTTCTCCCTTTTTATCTATCCCAGTGCTATCCAATAAAAATTTCCTCTACTGAAAATGTTCTTTACAGCTACAATTTTGAGTACAGTAACCATGAGGTACATAGAGCTACTGAGCATGCAGAATGCGGCCAATGCCACTGAGGAAGGGGATTTTAATCGATTTGATTTTCATTCGTCTAAATTTCATTTTCAGCAGTTGCATATGCAACTAGCACAAACATACCGAGCAGCGTGAAATCCCCTTTCCTGGAATGAATGTTTTTCATCATGATAGTATGTAGACACATGTGTATATATGTAATCTTCAGTTCTTAAAAATAACTCTATGTGGCTCTCAAATGATTTTACTTTTCACCCCTCAACAAACCCATTCCCCTGCTCATTTTTTTTTTTTTTTAACTCCCTAAGCTTGAAATCTCTCAGGGTTTCAAGGAAGAAAACAGGAAAACTGAAGAAAGGAAGCAAGAACGAGAAAAAAGGAAATCTTTTTCTGGCTCTACACCAGAGAGGCGGTGTAAACTCATGAAGCCATGCCTGCAAGTCTGCTTGGCCCTGCCTATCGATAGGACATTCGTGGCTGATTGGCAAATATTGCGGATCTGTGGATTTGGCATGAGGATATCTGGGCTGGGTTCTTGGATTAGGAGTCCCTGAACACGGAGATGTCCCAGGCCTTGGCCAGAGCAGACCTCTGCCTGGAAAGCAGCTCCTGCCGTGAACCGGAGGGCGATTCAATGTGGAGCGAAAGCTCCCCCTACAGGTCACGGAAGCTGGCGCAGCCTCGCTAACGGTCCTCATTCATCCTGACAAGAAGCCTCGACAGGAGAACACTCATCTCCTAACTCTGCTGCGAAATCAGGCTTTCCTGGGGGTGTGAGGAGGTGGATAAGGGGAAGCATTTGTCAATTCCATCTCACCAAAACACTACCTCCCTGATTCCGCCACAGCGAAGACCTTCATTTCAGAACGAATAGCAGTTCATCACCCACCTCCCTCCTGGGTGCAGTTTTAACTGGGCCTCGGGGTTTAAAGTCCCTTCCCAGGACCCTGCTCCCTGCCACGTGCAGGCCACTACAGGCCACGTACATTCCTTCCTCTCATTTGGAGATTGAACAATGTAAATGATTTTACTGACAATGAAGTACTTATTAAGGAATCTGGAGATAGAACCAGGCCCTCCTACTTTCCCTTCATTTAATGACAATGGAATAATCTATTGTTACATTAAATGCATTAGAGATGAGCATAATAACCCTGCTATTTTTATCACTTCCCACCACCTTTCCTGGATTTACACTTTATTACAGACAACGCAGAACTGTGATTTTTATGCTTCCTTTTTGACACTGTCTCCTTGGGGCCCTGGACAAAAAGGCAGCGGTGGGTCTGCGGAGGTGACCCTGCCTGGGGTGCCGGAGTCTGAGATCCTGTGACGAAGACCCTCAGCATTCAGGAGTCCATCCGGCGGCCCTGGGATGAGTGAACGGCACCGTCACCGGGACAGAGGCTTTCTGGCCATTGGAGGTCAGACCCTGAAGGTGTGGTCTGTCACCTTCTATGATTATAAAACTTGCTGGACCCTTCCTACCTGAGTTCCAACCCCTATGTTGTACCTCGGTGACAGGGCACTGGAGAAAGCAGAGAGAGACCAGGGTATTGGATCTGAGAGTGACTTTTTCCAGAGCCAGAACAAACATTTATTCATTCGTCTGTTCGTTTGCTACATCTATCTTTATTTGGCTGTACTGAACAAGCACACAACCAACACCAGAGAGAGGCTTGCTTGCTGCCTTCACAGAGGTCACGCTCTCTAGGAAGCACATGACAAAATGCACTCGGCCAAAGCTCATGTGTCTGCTGAGCTCTGGCATTTATTGCATGAAGGTTCAGGTAGGTGTCTTTTATGCTGTAAATATTGGAACCCAAATGCCAGTTGTAGCTGAGGTGGGGTTCTCATTTCATAAACCTTCTGATGCTCTTTGAGAGCCCAGCACATGAATCCGCATTTATTCTGCAGTCAAATATTTAAGGAGCCCCTCCTGTCAGGGAGATGCTACGCTGGGTTTTTATCAGTTCTGTGATCAGGGTAAGGACCCTCAAGGAAGTGACAGGCCACAAAGGAAGTAGAGACGTGTGTGCCAACAACTACACCAAAATGAAAAAAACTCATAAATCAGCATAAAAGTCAGAGAAACTGCTAAAGAGATTAGAGATGGTGGTGAAGAGGTTTCTGGAAGGATCGAGAATGCTGGAGCACACAGAATCTGAACTGGGACTTGACAAAAGAGTTGGGTAGTGACAGGTGGCGTCTTCATCACAGAATCAACAAACACTACATTTTTCAAACTCTGTCACATCCCTTACCCCACTGAGACGTCCCAACAGCTCTGTGGAGTAGAGCTCACGATATTGTTAGTATCCCACCCCCCCCCCCCAAGGGAAGCATGGAGCCTTGATCATTTAGGTGACACACACAAAGTCACCTGGACCGTTCACTCACCGTGCAAACAGGATCTCTAACTCATCGCTGCAGGTCATGGTAGGCAGAACTCGAAGATTTCCTCTCTCCTCTCCTCACACAGTCCTCAGTCAGGGCCGTGAACCGGAGGGATATTCTGCCATGTTTAGCTTATGCCAGATGCAGAGTGGACTTTACAAAGGGAGGTTATCCAGGGGGGCCTGATCTTATAGTCTTTAAAAAGCAGGTGGGTTTGGGTGTGATTCCAAGAACCCAGGCTCACATCCCAGGGCCAGGGAACAAGCAAGATGAACAACTAAATAAACATAGAATGCTTCCTCCTCCTCTCCTTCCTGCCTGCCTGTTACTCGCCTGCCTTCCTGCTGCACCTTAAAAAAATAAAATAAAGCAAGAGGTGTTCTCCATTTGGTCACTGAAGGGGAGGTCAGAGATTCAACTTGAGATTTCTGCTGCTGTATGGAGAGAGACAGACATGCGACAAAACTTCAGAGCAGCACGGAAGAGCCGGGAAGAGTCCCCAGCCACCAGCAAACAAGATAGAGAGAACCTATGTCTCACAACCACACACAGATAAGGATTTCTGCCACTAGCTTGTAGGAGCTTGGAAACAGATCACTGAATCGAAGAAGGGACTTTGATTTCACCCTGATGAGAGTTGAACAAAGGACCCAGCTAAATCATGCTGAACCTTGACCAGCAGAAACAATGAAAAATAGTTTAAAATAGAAAGTTATTTAAGATGCTTTCATTTCATGTGTTTTAAACCACTGCACATATTCTAGGAGTGCACTGTGCTCCCTGCTATCTCCTCATCCTTGTTTCTATGATCTCATGCCCTCTCCACAATTAGAAACTCCACACCGTGTGACAGGAGAGGCGCAGGCCTGACTGGTTTGATATGATGAAGTAGAAGCTTCCATTTCCCCCAAGTGGCTGCAGCAACCTTTGTGGGTCCACATGTCCATCGCAAGGTGCCATTCTCCCCGCATCAGGTGGTGGAGTCTGTGTCCCCCCTCTTGAAGCAAGAAGGCCTCTGTGACTGCTGGCCTCAGAGAGGACAGTGGGGTGATGCCACCTGACTTCTGAGTCATAACAAGGGACAGAACTTCCCCTGGGGGTCTTCTGTCCTGGAAGCACATCCATGGAACCCAGACACCATGCTGGGCAGAAGCCCAGGCCAGGAGACAGATGGAGATGCCGGCCCCCAAACGCCCCTGAGATCCCAGAGAGTGATGTGCTGATAAATGCCCAGCCAGTGGCTCCCTAGGGAGGCGGAAGGCGGGGGCTCTGGTGGCAGCATCTGCTAATGTCCATGCTATGGAACTCCCACCTGATCAGTTTCAAACTGCAAACATGATGCCACTAAACTGGATTTGAGAAAGATGTGAGCAACTGATGTCACAAATCAGGACGAGTTGGCCCCGGTGACTGGTCCTAGTCCACAGCTTTTGTCCACTCACCAGTCACATGAGTGATGATGTCAGAAGCACATACTGTGACTCTCTGTCTTGCTGCCCCAGGTGACTCCATGTGGAGCAGAGACATGCCTTCCCCTCCGAAGCCCTGCCTCAATGTGCATAAAAGCACTCACTGGTCTGTTTCAAGCTACCAAGTACTGGAATCATTTATTAGAAAGCAGGAGATAATCAAAAGGTATGGATCAAGGTGAAGAGGAAAAGACTCCAAGATGACCCTGAGGTTGTAAACACAAAAGACAGCAAAAGCAATTATATGGTTGGAGCTAAGGAATCTGCAGCCAAAATTTATCAGTTTGAATACTATAATTATAAAGGAAAGCAAAGCAAATAGATAACAGAGCCTTGCATAAGGGCTAGACTTAGGTGGTTATCTGATTAGAGTAACTCACAGGATGATGTTTCTGCAGCCCAGCTTAACCTCCAAGGAAATGTTTGCCTCTTAAAAGAAGTTAATAAAACAAATTGGTAGTTCTCAAAGCAATGTCTGAGCAGCTCGGTTCCTGAAACCAAATCACATTTGCATTTGCCATGATAGGCCACTGCCGTGAATACAACTTTTCTCAACTGAAAATTGTGTCCCTTTAGAAAATCAAAGATTTTCTTAAGCCTTTCAAGACGGCTGTGGATTTGCTGGTGATGAGTCCTAGCAAATGGCAAGACAGATTGTCAAGCATTATATTCATGTCTCACCAGAGAGGTTCACACTCCTCTGTTGATACCTGGCATTGTGGCTACAGAGGTGATTTCACAGGGCAGCTGACGAGACAGTCACACTTGCTGATGGTGAGGTCTGCGTTTGGACCTCAATGGAACTAAGTGCATCAGTATTGTGTGGAGTCTCTCTCAGATGTTACATCAGCCAGGTTTCACCAACGGAACAAGACTGAGAACCACAGACTTAAAGGAATCTGTCATTCGTGGAGGGTAAGAGGATTTTTTTGAAGGGCTTGGGCAGCCTTGAAGCACTGAGCCTCTTCGGCACAGCTGCCATGTTTTCACCGCAGGACAGAAAACTGTCTTCAGCAGCATAGGCTCTGCTTCTGAAGGGCTTCCACCCTGGCCTTCGGGCAGCAGAGACAGGCCGGAGGCTTTCTAAGGGCCAGCTTGCCCAGACTCACAGAAACACATGGAGGCCCGAAGAGATGTGATTTCCTGAGATTAAACTGTGTAAATGCACAAATAATCGACATCTAGGGATGGAGCCAGGGTGACTGGGAACAATTCAGGGACGTGAGAAGGGACCCACATTAGCAATGCTGGCTCTACCCAGGCTTAGAGGCAGTGCCTCCGTCTGTGTGAGTTACATCAACGTCCTGAAGAACTGCTTCTCAAACAAGGCTATATAAATGAAAGAATTTATTGACATGGAGGAGAAAACCAATTCTCTAAAAAGCATTGCTTGATATCAGACTTATAAACAAAAATTATCAAATGAAAACAAAAGGCCTAATTCTGAGCAATGTTATAGACCTAAATATAATTGTGCTGATACTAAAAAATGTGATGGCTGGATTTTCTAATATTTGTACCTCCTAATAAAAAATGCTAGTTAGAGGATTCTGAGTGTATATAAAATACAAGGATAATTACTTATTGATATTTTTTGTGGTTTATATTCCATCCATTTCCAAAATGGATTTGAGGTGGCAGTATCTCTCTGTCTCCCCACTTCTCTCCCCCCTCTCTCTGTCCTCTCTCTCTCCCTCTCTTCCTGTCTCTTATAACATAATAAGACAACAAGATTAATACCTCGTTTTCTTATCATTTGATACTTTTGAATAATTTCAAGCATTGAGAAAACCATCATCTTCCAAGTTTCTTAATCTACAATGCAGTCCTATTCCTTTGCATATGCTTGCCATGGCTATCTTCTTTCTAACATAGGCTTTCCTTGAAGCCACTCTGTTCTTTTACCTTAAAATAATATTCGATTCAGTAACCAGCTGGGATAGAGAGGTGGAGGAGAGAGGGAATTGGTATCCAGTGTCTTCAAAGGAAGATCCTATCAAAGATTTTAAAACAAAAACAGAACCCTTTACCAGCAAGGATGTGATAAGATCCTTGGGCTCATCCTACCCTTACCCTTGCTTCACATTATCCTTTCATCCAAAATTTCAATTCAAGGAATGTGGCAGGGAAAAAAAATTTTAACATTAAAAAAGTAATGTAAAAGACTATGTTAGATATATTTAAAAATAACATAAATGCCAACAACATAAGAAGCTTAAATAAATCTTAGTGTGTCTATATGGTATAATCATCTAGAGAACGCTACACAGTATGATTCCATTTGTGAGCATGTGTGCACACACGCACGCACAGGAATCAAGAAGGAAATAAATAGACATCCTAACAACAGTTATTTCTGGTATGAGAATTGTGATGTTACTATTTTGCTCCCCGCATTTTTCTGTACTTTCTGAATGTTCTGCAGAATGGATATTCTTTTTATAATCATAAAAATATGACACTCTTAACTTCCCCATTCATATCCTTACATCTCGATCGGAATACCTGATTCACTTCATTAGCCCAGAGATTAGCACTGATGCCAATTCCCCATCTCTGGGTTTACTGATTTCCTTTTTGAATTGGGTGTGCCGGGTTAGGACTTGACTTCAGCTCCATTCTTCCTTCACTATTTCTGCCTCAAGGTTGCCTGCCCTAGCCTGGGCTTTCTCTCTTCCATCCAGATCTCTGTTTTTCCCTTTAACTTAAGCCCTTCTTCCAAGCACACTCTCTCCCTGTGTCCAGGTCTTGCCCTGGCAAGCATAAGCAGCCCTCAGAATGTTCTTCTTTTCTGGCCACCAGGAAACTTCCAGTAGTCAAACATCTTCCGAGGTTTCCAGGTGCACAGGCAAAGAGAACTCGGAAGCCCGATTCTGATTGCATTTTTGTATGTTTACCTCTTCAGCAACTTGATACAAAGATTCTCAGCAACACTCAATTCTTTTTTGATGCCTTCATCTCATCCATATCAAAAGGTTGAGAACATTTCCATTTTTGACCCCATATGCCATTCCTGGGAAAATGGCCCAAAGAGAAAAAATCCAAAACTTGGGGGAAGGGAGAGACTATGAGACAGTCCCTGAAATGTGATTTATAATAACAAAAATTAGAAGGAACCCACCATTGGAAAATAAATAATTAAACAAGGCACAGCCATAAAACGCAAAAAAAAATCTAATTACAGCCATTAAAAGTAATGACTAAGAGTAGCGAGCAATGGGTCTATATTTAAAGATCATTTCAGTTTTTTTTTTTTAAAGCAGCCCTTAAAATAACTTCTAACCTAAGGAAAAGGGTACAAGAAAACCTGGAAGGACACGCACAGATTATAAACCAAAGCCTCATTTTTCTACAGGAAGTGACTTTCATGTCTTCCCAATGTCCATCAAAAGGTGCATGTTAACTGTTCCAAAAGTTCCAGAATGTTAGGAAGTTGCTGGCAAGCCCAGTGTGGACTGTGGAGAAGTGTCTTTCCTTCCCAGTCATTCCAAGCCAGCGGGAAGATGGGGCCCCTGGAAGGAGACCCACACAGTTCTTAAACACAGGCGATGAAGGGGCTCTTCCCTTCTACCCACAAGCTTTAAATGAAGAAACTCAAGTCCCAAACTGACCACTGTCCCACTGACCGTGTGTGGCTTCACGTCTCCCTCCCTGGGGCACTTCTGTCCCCACCACTGTGTCTGTGTGAGGGAGCTAGTGGTAGCCTGCAGGGGAGACAGCTGGTCACCGGCAGTGGGCTCCTGGCTTCTGGCCATGGGATGGAGAGCTGCTTGGCAGTTCTTTGCTTTTACTGGCTTATGAAAGCTTGGAAGTTTTAGGGGTTGTTTGCTTGCTTGGGGGTGGGGGGTTCCTTTTTTGTACCCCTGCCTCCTCATGTTTGCATTATAACTTCCTGTTCAAGACTCCTTTGGGGTCAGTCTGCCCTGAAACCACCTGATTCTCTGCCCAGCCCTGCAGGGAAAGAAATCATGGCTTCCTGCCACCCACATGCCACACAGGGCTCCTCTGACCAATGGTGCAGTTACCGTGACTGTAGGAAGTTTCTGGTCCACAGTCCTCTGATGTGTCCAAAGAAGGGGAGGCAGAGCAGAGCTATGACAAGGACCCCTCAGGCGGGCTGAGCCTCCAGAGGATGCCAGTTTAAACACCTGTCTCAGGTGCGCCTGGTGGACTAGCGGTCTAGTATACCCGGGATCAGTCCCTCCTACATCCCAAGGTCCCAGGTTCAGGACCCAGGCCCAGGCGGTACAACGAATGCCAACAGCTAAATAAAAATAAAGTGTTTCCTCCTCCTCTCAAAAAAATTAACAAATAAAATCAATACCCGTCTCTCCAAACCGCTGGCGTGGCAGCAGGGAGGCCTGCATCCATGGGGCCCCTCTACGCGTCAGCTCTAAATCCGCTCTTCAAGCCACTGGCAGCAGCAACCTGGAGTCCTGGCGTGTGTGCTGCCTTCCTTCTGCATCATAAGCTTTATGAGACTTTGAGGAAGAACCTGGCGTCAGTGATTTCTATTTCCTGGGAATCCGAGGACCCACAGGGGTCTTTTAGGGACCTGTGACACAGGGCAGGACATCCCACCACCTTTGGGAGCTAATCCCTCCTCTCTGGCACCGCCAGCGGCTACCCTCTGGAAGGAGGGCTTGAGTGACGCTGCACTCAGCGCGGGAAAGACCCCTGATTCCTCCTCTTCCCAAGGTCATTACTGCCATCCTCCTGCCTCCCGGCACACGCCTGCTCCTTAGCTTTGCTGCTCCCTTAATGCCTTCCATGAGAAAGTTCCTAGGACCTCTCATTGGGGCGGCTCTCTCTAGCTGTTTCCCAAGGTGCATGCACCTAGGACAAAAAGCACAGGAATTCCCTGCTGTTCAAGTCTGCATTCTGCCATGTGGCTTTTAGAAAAGCCCTCTATGAGCGACTGTTGCTGTGATCAAAGGCAGCCTAGAAAGGACTTCCCCCCGTAGGACAAAAGGCGACCAGAGAAAACAGCATTCAGCCTTGGCATTACTGCAGCCCAGCCACGGGCACAGCCCCACCTGCTTCTTCGCCAGAAACGACCCCACGCGGCTGTGTGCATCATTTCCCTCCTGCTTTTACTATCTGTTCATATTAGTTTCGGTTTTATGGGATACTCGGTATGATTTGGTGGGCTATTTCTTGACTCTGGGAGTGCTTAAACGTGTTTCCGTATAAATGAATGGTGATTGCTTCTTCGCTTGAAGCCCTTCCAGCTTATGAGGAGTTTCATAGAATCGCTCTACTTTTGCAGCGCTTGGGGGAGCGCGTCGGGGGAGGCCTGTCCGTCTCTTCCCTGTTGAGGCGCCTGCCCCCCAGTGGACGGCTGAAGAAACGCAGCTCATTCGTCCTGAGAACTCAGAACCCCGGGGCGCGCATCCATCCCTCAGCGTGTCCGGGAAGCCAAAAATCCCCAAGGAGGAGGTCTGACCCTGCAGAGGCAAATCTATCCATTTTATTTTGAATTATAGAAAACTTCATGTGAAACTGGAAGAAATATATCCAAATGATCATTACCACTGTGGAATGAGAGACTTTGTTTTCTGATTCTTATTTTCCAAAGTTTGATCAACTGTTTTATTATTTCTTTTGCTGACTGACACTACTATATCATTTTCAGGATATTGAAATCACACCTAGTCTGTGTGCATTTCACATCACTCCCACCACCAGCGTTCTAGGATCCCTTCTACGTTCCCTCTTCCCTCCTCTCCCCCTCTTGCCTGGGAACTGCAGGCTGGTGTCTTGTAGATTTTGGTGTTTTGAATTTTTATAGTTACCTTTTTAACTGTAAAACATAGATGGAAACAAGACTGTCACAAGGTCCTCACCATTTAACAAAACTCCCTAGAGAATTAGAACATGTCTTCCATTTGATCGTTATTTTGTTTTCCCCAATTTCCATCTTTTCTTCTCTCTGATGAGACTATCCAACTGTGGTCCCATCCATCCATTCATTCATCCATTCAATCCATCCATTCCTGCCTTAAATTCATCCATCCGTCCATCCATTCCTGCCTTAAATCCTGCCTTAAAGGACCAAGTAGCAAATCCATGAACTGCCTTAAAAACTAAACAAAACAGAAAAAAAAAAAAAAGGAAGGGGGAAAAAAGAAAGCAGGAAAGAGAACTCGGTAGCAGTCACAGGCTCTAATGTGAGAAACTGGAGAAGGTGTCATTTTTCACTCAAACTGACATTTAAGCTGTTTCATAAATATGAAATCAAACTTGAAGGTCCAGATGGGCTGCCGCCCCCTCTGCCTTTTGCTGGAATGACATGCTATTTACCAGCCTCGGAAAGGGGGCCTGAGAAATGAAACTTTCCGATGATGAGTCACTGAGGAAAATGATTGATGAGGGATGAATGAGCAGTGATTTTCTCATGCAAGAATCAGGCGTGCCGTGGCAGGGGGACAGTGATCCCAGCGAGCACCGCAGTCACAGTCAGACTGTGACAAGGAGCAAGGTGGACTCGCCCTCTCAACTGCACAGAGTGAGTCAGTTTGTCATCCAGGTACATGGAGGCATGTCCAAGGGAGACGGGTCATTTTTATTGGGGGGGATCCCATAGCATCAGCTGCCTCCCATCAGCCTTGCATCACAAAAAGTGCATCACATGAAGCCAAGTATAGACTTGGAGTTTTTAAAACTGAGGCACCGGCTACGGTCTTCAGATCAGAGTGTCTGTGGTGGCATGACATCGCCAGGCGCTCCCTCCGCGCATGGAGTTTTGTCAACATCTCCAGGGCCCCGTGGAGCAGCGAGAAGTGAGGAAACGGGGCACTTAGGGGTCCCAGTGCCTCCACAGCAATGCCATGGCCTGTGAAGCTACCTCCTAGTGTTACATCATCAAGCTACAATATTCTCCTAACGCGGAGATGAAATGTGGTGTTCCATCATTTCTAGAAGATTCTCAGGAATGTCCTAGTGTTCATTTCTGATTCCTCCTTACAACTCTGAAGAGTCTCAGTTTCCTGGAAAGCAAAAAGATGGCCCTGGTGTGTTGCAGAGCTGTTGATGGAGTCATGGAAATATTCATCTTTAATCATCTTTAACCACAGAAGGGAGACCTTAATGAGTCCACAAGCATGAATGTTCGTCATCACTTGAAAGGTAAGACCGTGTACTTGCACAAATGCCTCCATTCATGCGAAGCTGGTGGCGATCAGCAGGTCGTAGCTGTGACTCTGAGCCACATGTTTCCCTGGATGAGCAGAACAAATCTTATACAACAGGACAGATGCCAATCTAGCTGGTTTGGTCAGCATCTTTGGACAGACTATGCTGTGTACAAGTGAGCACTCAGAGAAGTGGCTTGTCAGAGTTCAAGCAACCCGCAGTATCAGAGAACTGTTTAACCTACTTCTTCCAGGCGCCTTCTACAAAATGAAGTCCTCCAGATGGGACCTTAAGAGGAGGACAATGTTAGGGTAGGAGATGCCCCTGCTCTCTGATCTTCACCAGTCCAACGAGGCCAAATTCTTGCCAAAGCAGCCCTTGTGTCTCCATCCTGTTCCAACTCTGGAGGTCTCCACCTGCAGGCCAGCTCTTAAGGATCTGATCAGGGATAATGTGCAAGCTTTGCACTTACTTATAAGCCAATGTGTTTTTGCAAACATGGGGGAAGAGTAGCTGCTGGGTCACCTGAAGAAGGATTAAGAAAACCTGCAGTGAGAATCTATTCTAGTAGAACAAAGAAGTTGGTAGGAAAGAGGAAGCCAAGGGGTAGGAATGTCTGGTTAAGAAGACACCAAGCATATTTCCCTTTTTTAAAATCTTCAATTATAAGGGAGTCAGATGTTAACATGCAGATACATCTTTGGATGAGACTAGTGAAGAGAGAAATGTTCAGACCAGTACATATGAATGAAATACATACATATATGTGGTGTAATATATATTTTATTGTACATTTATATAATGTATGCATAGATGAAGTTGACGCTTTATCATTTAGCTGATCTGGTTATAGTTTATACAACTTGCAAACTGCTCTAAATGAACATTTCCCTTGAATGAGCTATTGGATTTCCCGCCTGCCAGGATTACTAATTCCAGACACATTGTCTTATCCTTACATGCAGATATCTGTGGCAGGGGCCCCATTAGAGCTATTTGAGAGAATCACTCAGGCATGTTTGGGCTGGAATATCAGTAGACTCCATTAAAAAGATGGGAAGATGTGCACTAATTCAGGGCATGTAGAACCAAAATGTAAAACTGGTATAAGGAAAACAACGCACCATTTAAAGAGAACTACTCTCCCCTGCTATTTAGGAACCTAATCATTTCACAGAGATGCTGGGCCATATGCTGGTAACTTTCACACTGGAGGAAATTCAAAGGCTCAGCAAATGAAAGTTCTCTCACACTGGTAAATATTAAAACCTACATTCAACTGAATTTTTTAAAAGCCTATCTTGATGGAATACCATGTGCTAGACATTGAACAGGGGTTTTAAAACATTGCTTTGTTTCTACATCTCAGAACTTATGTTTGGTTTGAAAATAACAATGGGCATAAGACAGTGAATAGTGAATCTCTCAGTTAGATCAAGTTGTAGAAACATTTTGTTTTTCCCAAGTGAGAGTATGATTTCCTATGAAGGACAACGGGAAGAAAGCAGGGGGAAGTGGGCAGGCCCTGGAGTCTAAGTTGTAATCATAATATAAAAAAGATGACTAAAAATGGCACCAGTCCTATCAAACCAGTCCTATCAGTCCTATCAAACACATCTAAGTAGAAAGATTAGCTACTGTGGGGAAAAAAAATCTAAAATTAAGAGCTTCCCCAGTTAAGTACCAAGCAGCCACAGAAGATGAAGTAACAGACAACAGGTGGACGCTAAGATGAACAAATGACCTCAAAGAGTCATGAGATTACAGGTATAGGTGAGACAGCAGAACAAAATGGCGGTGGTCCTGGGATAATGCCAAGTGGAGAAGAGCGGTAGGTAGTGCTCAGAATACCTGAAAGTCAGAGATAGAACCTCAGTCATAGGTTTATAAGGTCTCTGTAGAAGATAAGAAAAGTTCAGGTCTGAGCCACAAGAAATTGGGTATGACAGGGCTTCAAAACAGGGCTAGAGATCTAAGAGAACAAGACATGGCCAGGGTCACCAGCACAGGGCTCAAAGGTAGGAGGAGGTGTCAAGAGCCAAGGGGCAGAGGAAGAGAGCCAAGCATGCAGAAATAGTAGCTAATATTTACTCTGTTTTGACTGTGCAAGACTATGTGTATTTTCACTAGATTCTCAGGCTCCCAGATCTCCTACCCTGGGCCGGAAACCATGGCGGGATGAAGCACCAAGAGACAGTGACATCTGAGATGAAGATGCCATGGTTTCCAGGGGTTGGGGGAGTGTGGTTGAGTGCAGAGTGCTGATAGGTACTCTGGACAGGACAAACGCAACGCTTCCCGAACATCACAGAGTCCGCTGGAAGGGAAGCCATCTTGTCGGCTGTCCTTTTCTCTGTATCTGAATGAAAAGTCCACACGCAACAGTCTTGGCTCTAATGATAATGACGGAGCCCCATTTCACACACCAAACAACTAGTATTTAAATTTCCCTACAAGCGAACATTTTTAATATCTGTCCCACAGGGCTGCACTTAGAGCAAGGGATCACTTTAAAATTCTGCAGAAGCCTTGCCACGAGGAGCTCCGGAGGACTTGGGGTGGATGAGCTCTGATGAGCAGCCGTGTGACTTGGGTAATGCGAAGCTCTGAAGACCATCTCCCTAACAAATGTTGCGTGCTGAACCAATTGGACACGTCAGCTTCGGTGAATGTAGAAAGATGAAGAACATAAGGGGCTCGAGCCTGGGGGGCACCTAGGATCAGGGGAACTTTGCATAATGTGAAACCCGTTTCCATCCCAGCCCTCCACCCAAATGTTCTGTTACTATGGTGACAGGATGCTAGCAGGCATCTGCAAGAGTCTGCTCCCTGCCTGCTGTTGCCTAGCAACAGGACTCAGCCAGCCTGGGCTCTGGCTCTTTCCACCACCCCTGCTCCATCCTTTGCCTCGACTTGCCAGTTGCTTCCCCAACCCCCAAGGCAAAGAAACAAGAAGCAGGAGAGAGCTGGAGGATCAGGGTCTGATCTTTTTGTCAACAGCCGATTATCAACACCAGGAGAAAACCCAAGCCCAGCTTCACTCAGCTTAACCCCTATACCATGAAGTTATCAAATGAAAACTGACAATTACAGCTGAATAAAGTCAAAGCGTGATTTGACACGTAGTTCTGAGAAAAATTTAAAAAGACAGCTGCAGCTCACATTGGTGATGGGTGTTAGTCTCTTGGGCAGCACAAATGTCTACTACTGGGTGGTATGGATTAAATATTTGAAATCCAGTTACGGAGTGCTAGTCTGTAAGAACCAAAGGGATGTTGTCTGATCAGAAAAATACCGAACCACTAAGGGAAAGTTAATGGAGGGACTTTACATCTAAAATGAGACTTAAAAAATGAACAAAGGAGTAGCCAGAGAGACTTTTAATTCATAATAAATATCTCTTTGGAATATGATAATATATAGACTAGAAAAATACGAACATTCTGTAGCATAGGACCTGAGGCTTTAAAAGAATAACACTAGTCTTACTGAGCTTCTTGGTAATACCAGGTATTGCATTAAATGCTTTAATATTTCTGTCTTCACTGTAACCCTGCAAGATGACTGTCATTTAAATGATTCCACAGCTAAGGCTGAGAAGAGTTGCATGACTTGATCAAGGCCACACAGCAGTCAGAGTGGCAAAGCTAATAAAAAAAACAGCATATTTAAACCAAAGTTCATCTGACTCAAAATTCCACATGCTTTCTCAACATGTACTATGATAAATATCTGGGAAAATGTGTGTGAAGCCTGTGAAATCACACAGATTTGCTAAATTGGGGACCTTTTAAAGGAGCTATAAATATGCTTTATCTAACATTATAAGAAAGTTTTGTTTTTTTTTTTCTGTAGAGCTTTAATGCAATAATTTATGAAAAGAAAATCATTTTGCCAAGTAGGAAAGGAAATGCTAGGCATGTAACAAAGTGCTCAGAAAAGGGTTATAGTCTTTTTGAAGATGCAGCAGACTGGAAGCCCAGGACTTATTGCCATGGAAAAGAAAGTTGCTGTCCACAGCAGCATGGATGACCTAGAAGGAACGGTCTTGGTGAGAGAAGGCAGAAGGCAGAAGACAAGCCCTGTGATACCACCCATATGTGGTAAATGGAGAAACCACAGGGACAAATGGGGCCAAATCAACCAAACATAGGGTATTTGTCTATGGAACCAAGTTAGCAGTTATCAGACAGGGCGTGGGCACCCAGGTAGAAGGGCTCAATTCTATGGTGAGAGACAGAACTGGATGATGGTGGTGAGCATAGCGTATTACCTACAGATGCTGATTTATGATGAGGCACACCTTAAGTATTTATCATATTATGATACAATATCCCTTCAACAAGTTTTTGAAATTCAAATTTTGGACATGCTTGTGGAAATGTGGAAAATCTGGTGTACAGCAAATGGTACGCCATTGCTCTAGGAAAGGCAAATAGAAGGGAAAAAATGAGGTTCTACTAAGACATTAGTGATCAACATGGCTCTCCTTCCTCTCAGCAAACACAGAACACTGGATGGACACACAGAGTCAGTATTCCTTTCACAGGTCCCCACATATCCAGGCAGATAAAAGACACATGGCATGCAGGTCCCATCAGTGTGAAGATGCACCCACGCTCACCTGAAGCAGGCTGACAACAACATAACCATGCAAATACATGTCTTTCTCATTCTCAAGGGGGAGTTCAGGCATGCTCAGTAAATCCTTTTCTCATATTCATGAATCCTCACGGTGAAGGATCCCACCTGCCTCACATGAATAGGAGTCAAGCAGACCCTACCTACCTATTAATGTCAAGATCCTGGTATCCAGGCTGAACAAAATCAGGGTCACAGGTAAACAGATCATCCTTCCCTTATTATTACTTTATTACATATGATGGATATTCCCCTAAATAACTTGGTTCTCCTTAGGAATTAAGGATAAACATGAAAAGAGGATTTCTTTCTTTCCCATGCATATGAAGTAACTAAGCTACAGAGCTCTAAAGTAGTAGATATGTGATATATGTAGAGTAATTCCTCTGTAATGTGTGGCAGCCCCATGTGCCTTGACGTGCCCACAACGTCCACTCTACCTTTCTTCCAGAGCCACGGGAAAGTTTAGCTCAACAAATAGCCACTCAGGCCATCAAGTCTGGAGCCAGATATAAGTGCGATTGTTGGGTGGTGTTTTGTTGTTGTTTTTTTTTAACATTAAGAAACAACTATTGCAAGAACTCTGCTTCTTTTCTCTTTTGTTCCTTTCTCTTCCCCATTGGCTAGAATTTGGAGGATGTCTTGAAAAAGAAGAGATACACACACTGGGGATGGCAGAGAAGGATGTGGAGAAGCCGAAGTGCAGAGGACACAGTGGACAAAGTCACTGCACGAAGTTTATACCACATTTTCTATAGGAGAGTAAACCTCTATCTTTTTAAAGCCCCTATTTGTTGGGTTTTATTGTTCCTTCCAGCTGACTCCGATCTTAAGTAATACACAGAGATTATAGCATCGCTCTTGTCACCTAATTGGCCATCTAGGCAAGTAATAGTTCGAATGACCGATAAGGGAAAAGACATCCTGAAAAGAAACGAGAATCTGAATTTTCAAAGGTGAGGCTCTCACATCCTTCTCTGTAATCTAAGGAACTCCTGTCATTTTCACTAAATATGTAATTTTTCTTGTAGTATGCAGAATAAGATATTCTCTTCCCTCCGGATAGGATAGTTCATCCAGTGGCAAAAACATGTCCTTGGAAGTTCTCATTGCTTCCTGAAGAAGAGAGTGCCCCATCCAATCCTCCCAACACACACCCAAATGTTGCTGTGTCTTCAAACACTTTAAAGAAGCAACATCCAAGAGATCTGTTGCCAGCGTGCTCGTTATTGATCACGAAGCATCTTTTGGAGAAAGGATGAAACTCAACCAGCAACGTGAATGAACAGAGAATGTGACCCAATGTCTTTACAATGTCGATAGACACAGCGCCCCTGGTGGAGCAGTGACTAGGTCAATTGCCTCTAGAGGAGCAGGCCACGTGCCCCAGGCTCCAGTTCTGGGTTCTGGAGAAATGACCAGGGTGAACAGCTAAGTGAAAAAAAATAAAAATTAAATGTTTCTTCCTCCTTTCTCTTCCTGCCTGCACCCTTCTTTAAAAAAAAAAAAAAAAAAAAAGTTGAAAGAAAATCTGTCCATTGAAAACGTGTATGATTCATAACGGTAAAGTCCAATAGAAACATAACACTAGTCATAAAGGTGAGCCACATGGGTGTGTTTTAATTTTCTAGTAACTACAGTGACAAGAGGAAGAAGAAAAAAAAAGATTGCAGATAGTTTTACCAATATCTTTGATTTGACTCCACATGTCAAAAATATTGTACACATTATATATGAACTTTTTGCAAAATTTTCAAAATCTAGTACCTCTTTTATACTGATGGCACATTTCCATACGTGGCGCTCGTCACGTTTCAGCTGTTCAGCCACCACATAGGGGCTATTTTACTGGACGCTATAGATCGAGAGCATGCCATTCATGGGTAAGTAGAAACAATGCAGAAGGTCTTGGACATCTAAAGTTTCTCATATCCAACTACAGTTCTGCCTTCTAATCATAATCTTACCTAACAGAGAAAGCAAAGGTGTCTATAAATACGACTGAAATGGCTAGGCTATCACTGCCACTCACAATCATGTCTTCAAATCTTAGCTAGCAACAGGTTCTTGTTTTGTGCCACCCTGATGTCCACGGTTGCATTTACCCTATTCTCTTCCACAGAGGAGAGACACAGGGCCCCAATCCTCCTTCTATTAACCTTTCACATTAGGCAACAGAAAACCCAGGGTCGTTCTCAGCTTACCAAGGGGTAAAAGTGGTGGTGATTTAGAAGGGTCAAATGCAAACCCCAAAATACTGTCCCAGAGTTATATGTAATATATGTAGAGTATACATACATATATATATATGTGTGTGTGTATATATATATATATATATGTGTGTGTGTGTATATATACAAACTCACTCACAGCTACCTCCATGTGTTAAGATACATCTGAGATCAAGGACACTGTGAGAGCTTTCCTTAAAGCAAAAGCAGTATCACTGTAATTTCTGACTCTGGAGTTGATTTAGAACTTTAAAAGCAGAATTTGAAGAAAAAGAGAAATAAGAGGAGAAGAAAGAAGGAAAGGAGAAAGCAAAGAGGGAAACAGAAGACAAAGAAATGAACTATGTAACACATCAGACAAGCATCTAGTGTCCATCATATGTAAAGAGCGCATACACCTCAACAACAAAAGCAAATGACCCTCTTAAAAAATGGGCAGAAGAGCTGAATAGGCACCTTTCTAGGGAAGACACACAAAGGGCCCACAGACACATTAAAAATGCTCTCTATCACTCACCATCAGAGAAATACAAATAAAAACCACCATGAGATAACGCCTCACAACTGTGAGATTGACTTTTATCAGAAAGACTAGAGGGCATGCCCTTGTGGCGTAACAGTTAAGTTTGCCAGGCACAATCCACATTACATCCCAAGGACCCTGATCTGCAAGCCAGGGCCGGGGGAGAATAACTAAGATGAACAACTAAATCAAATAATATTCTCTTCCTGTCTGCCTGTCTGCTCACTTTCATTCCTGACTACACCTTTCTTTTAAAAAAAAAAAAAAAAAAAAGACTAGAAACAACAAGTGTTGGTGAGGATGCAGGAAAAAGGAACACTCCTACACTGTTGGTGAGTAGGTGAATTAGTACAAACTAGGTGAATTAGTACAAACTCTTTGGAAAACAGAAAGGAGATTTCTTAAAAAACAAAAATAAAAATACCATTTGATCCAACATTCCACATCTAGGCATATACCCAGAGGATAAAAAAAAACACTAATCAGGAAAAATATATGCACCCTGCATTCATGGCAACACAATTCACAGTAGCCAAGACATGGAAACCACCAAAATGTCCATCAACAGTTGACTGAATAAGGAAGCTGTGGTCTTGATGGAAGTCTATTCAGCTGTTAAAAAAGATGAAATTGTGCCCTTTACAACAACCTGAATTTAACTGGAGGGGATAATGCTAAGAGAAAAAAGCCAGCAAGAAAAAGAAGACAGATGATTTCACTCATATGAAAAATGTAAAGATGCTAAACAGAGAAAACTCCAAAATTCGCAGGACATGAAACTGTGGTGACAGGGGGCAGGGGACAAGGGAAGGAAGGAGGGAAAAGGTGGCAGTAAAGGGCCCTGGGACTCTGGTGGTGGGTGTGGTGTGAAAGGCACACAGACTGAGGTGCGATTTCAATATCCCGAAAAGCATTTACCAATGTGGAAGAATAAAACAATTTAAAAATGAGCATTGAAAAAAAGAAGTGTGTTATGTTCAATCACATGATTTGAGGGCTGATGTTGGAATATCAACCTGCAGGGAAACACGGTACCTGCTTTACCTGTCTACCTGGATGGGAATTCTAGCAACAGTAATTTATTTATGTGAAGTAAACCAGGAGCTGGTACATGACCAGTTAAAATGCAAATGCACTTTGAAAGTGAAACACTAAACCTTTAGGTCTTTCTATCATTTAATTCATCAACTATAAGCAGCTGGTCAACCAAGCAGACCCCAGGGAGGCAGACGCACATCTGGTGCACTGTGACAGGCAGAGCAGGAGGAATCCAAGGAAAGGCATCCCCAGGTCACCTGGGCTGTTGTGTGACAATCTGAGAGAGCCAGTAAGATGCAGCAGCCAAGGATGTCAACAAGAAGACAGAGACTGCCAGCCCCTAATCCTTTCCATTGTCCAGAGTGTCCGCCATTAGGGAAGGCCAACCTTCCCTTATCAGTAAAAGCCTCACACTTCCCTTTCCCTATTGTTTTTCCAAACATCTGAACTTCCACCACTTTGCTATGTAGTTGCTGCTCTGGGTTATCTGCCTTGACTCCTTGTCCTTATAGACTCACCTCTTACTGTCACTTCAATTCTTAAGCTTCCATAAGATCAGCTTCTCTTGGTTCCTGCAAGCTGTGGGCCTTCCAGTCTACTTGACCCAGGAATCATGACATGAGCCACCAGATCTTTGGACATTGGAAATTCAATGGGACAATCAGTGAAAAAGACATGGAACACAGGATGTCTGACAGGCAGGGAATGTCTAACAAGTGACATGCTCATTGACAAGTCATGCATTCCATCATCCAACGACAAGATGGGTGGCTGCAGGCTGCAGGCATCCTGCTCAGAAAACAGCAGTGAGTAACAGGATGCCACATACCTGTGCTAGGTGCGGTCCTCAGAGATGTGTCCACATAGAGAGGGGAGAGGAAGAAGATGGTTTCAAGACAGAGGGCCCAGAACCTGGTTCCTTCCTTTCTCAGAGGTCCATGTCTCTCTCTCCAAACTGCCTCCTCAGAGGAACACGACACCAGGGAGCAGTATGTAAACAGTCATGCTTCCCAGCTAGAAATTCACCAAGAATCAGGACAGGGGATGCAAAGCAGGAAAAGAAAGGAAGAACTAGAATCAAAGCTCATTTTAAATCCTCTTTTCCAGTTATTATCAAACAGTGAATAGCCTGGACGTCAAATCCGAGCCGTTCAGTGGGTGCTATGTCTTCACCCTCTTCCTCAAGCCGGGATGACAGGATAAATAGGACTGCTCAGACTGACTGCTCTTGTCAGTACAAGCTTTATGCCACCCTCCAGTGTCCCTGGAGCCTGAGGCTCTGGCTGTGACCTCTGACTGACAGGAAGATCCTGGGAGGGTCTCAGATGTCCTTTGAGGAGAAGGCCCCGTTTGCTAGTTCTGTATCCGATCATATTTTTTTCAGTATAATTCACCTTCCATTCCAACACGTGTTCTTGACAGAAGGAAGAAACAGTGGTGGGGCAGGGGGAGGGCAGGGGAGAAAGTGCCCATGCATTACAAAAACCACATCTGAGGACCCTAGAGTCCACTTCGAGGGCCGCTCCCCTTTGGTAAACATGCAGTCTGTTTGCATTTAATTCTTCTCGACAAGCCCTGCAAGAAAGGGAGCCAAATTGATCATCGATTCCCATGATCTTTGCTCACTCACTTATTAAAACACACCAAACAGTTAATTCCCTTTTCTGTTGGGAGATCTCACAGCCTCTACGCAGCTTGAATGTTAAACAGACGCTCAGGCCCCAGGAACAAGGAGAGTCATTAGGTGGCAACTGCACCAAGCCATTCAAAGCCAGGGTCTGAAAGGACGGGCCTCACTGTCCCTTCTGTGAGATCTGTGGTGAACCTTCACTGACCTGGTGCCAGCAGAAAATCCGAAGGAAGGGGCTGAGTGGACCATTCCCTCTTCTCCCACCCAGCCCTGAAGCTGCCTGTGATGCATTAGATGCACCTGTCAATGTGCTCCTCTCCCTCCCTCCCTGTCTCCCTCCCTCCCTGTCTCCCTCCCTCCCTGTCTCCCTCTCTCCCTGTCTCCCTCTCTCCCTGTCTCCCTCTTCCTTGCCCCCTCCCTCTCTTGCCCCCCTCAGCAAATCACCCTCCTCTTTATCCTGTTCCAGAGGCTGACATCAGAGTCAAAATAATTATGATGGGACATCCTAGTGGAGTAGGAGAAGGTTAGGTCCACAGCCTCTTGCCAAGAGCGAAGTCCAGATCCAACCCAAGGACCTACCCCAGGACCTGGGAGAAAAACCAAGATGCACAACTAAATGAAATAAATAAAATGCATCTTCCTCCTCTCTCTGCCTGCCTGCCTGCCTACTACCCTTCTTTCCTGCCTGCACTTTTCCTTTCAAATAAATAAATAAAACTGCAGTGTTAGCAGGAAACCAACCGATTATATGGACACATCCTTTGTCTTTACAAACAAGAAATCTGCCTGAGGCCCTAACAATTATTTGATGGCCAGGCTTCCCAACTCGTAAGTAATGCTCCATTCCCTCTAGCCCTCTGACCTAGATGTAGTAATGAAGATGTAACCTAGAGCTTTTCAGAAAATCTGGATTCAGTTCTCCTACACAAATTCATGTGAAGCTTTTCCCTCTTGCTCATTTACTGGACAATCACTCATGCAGATCCCACTGAGTAACACTCACTGTGGGCAATCCTCAGGGATATCAAAAATGAATTCAAACTCTTCAATAGGGTGGGACTACAGAGAGACAGTGAGAGAAGTTACAGTGCATTAAGTGATGGAGATATTTACAGAAAATAAAAAATGCATAGCTATGATAGGCAAGAAAGCAGGAACGCCCAGAGAAAGTTCTCAATAAATACCAGTTCTCCTCCCCTATAGAGTAGTTAACAAATGCAAGCCTGTGAACCAGCTCAAGGTTTTCTGGGGAGCTTTATTAATATTCTGGAGCACAGCTCCCAAATCTGTATTTTTAATTATTCCCTGGGATATTCTCATACACAGTACGTCTTAGGACTTCTCTGTCTGCAGTAATAAAGGAGAAGAAACAACTCCTGGGAGCTTCACAGAGTCTTCATCGAGGAGAGGACATTCAAATTAAGTTTTTAAAGATAAGTAGGGGTTTCAGACAATTATTTGCAAGGTTATAATGTGGAAAGGATGGCAATTTTTCTGTAGCTTTTCACATTGTAATATTAAGATCATTGTATTAAAGTTGGTGTTTAATAAGAATTTTTAAGGGAACTTTTTTAAAAAATCTATAGTCTACTCTGGAAGGCAAAGAGCCACCCATCCCTGCAAGTATTCAAACCTGGCAGGTTGGTTAAAGCCTCTGGTTCCTTTCTACTTGGGCCCATCTTTGCCATCATCTTCTACACCTGTTAGGTCACATGATCCATTGACATTGCCAGTGAAGGGGTCACACCATTCAGCACAGGAAGAATTGAATAAATAAAATTCATTTTTCCTTTTGTAATATTAAAGCCCTATCATTTACCCTAGTATCTACTCCTATGATCTCTTATTAAGACACATACTATGAGGACTGGGTCTTGGGTATTTCTGCAAACTTATTCTTAAGGAGGTTTTCACATAGAATAGTTTCAGAAAATATTTATAGAAGTCTGACTGAACCCCTACTAAATGCCAGCTTGTTAGCTTCACCCAGGGTTTCTAGATTCTGAGCTGTGTTTTAGCTCAGTTCTGATACTTACAGTGGACAAGATTGAAGAAGCTGAACTCCAAGATGTCTTCCAACTCCGAAATCAGTGTTGCTCTGAAGGGGAGAACGGCTATGAATTTAGTAAGATCAAACTGGGTCCACTGACTATATGATGGTTGTCCACTTGTCCTCAGAAGGAGGCTTCAGGGAATGGAAGACAAGAGTCTCTTCTGTGCCAAGGACAGAGTCATGGAGATAAGCAAGGCATGACCTGCCTCACCACCCGGGATCTCCTGTCACTGTCCTCCATTAGTCATCTGTACCTCCGGCAAACAAGCAAAGATCTTACCCCTGAAAACTAATGGAGAGATGCTTCCATGTTTGACTCCTTGGAGTTAGCACGTGGAATAATAAATAGACACATAGTGAATATTTTCCATACAAGAGAAGGGCTCGACAGATTCTGTAGTAATCCAAGACACAGAAACCAAAAGCAAAAAGAAGGCAGATGAAGGAGACAGAGTGTGACCCTTTCTATACTGTCTCAACAGTGGGTTTGTGGAAAGTGACTGGAAGATGAGAAGAACCGCATTAAGGGAGGTAGGCTCTGCACTCCCCCCTCAGAAGCAGGTGGATGCAAATACACCTGCCATCATCCTGTAAATCAGCGGCCCCAGGACAGCTACCACATGGCCCCTGGACACCACCACTCAGTCGCTTAGTGTCCCTGGTATATCTTTCTGCAAAAGAAGAATAAAAAGACCTTCATCCTTCTGCAAGTGCCTTTCAATCCACCTGACATCCAGTGTAACCAAAAATCAGGTATCTTGTTTTGCACAAAATGGAAAGACCAAGAAAATGCTGGAAAGAGTTACCATGTCTACCTCATGGGAAAGATCAGAATAATTTCTTCATTAAACAAGAGTAAATATTTCCCAGCATTTATCCCTTTCTCTTTACTACCCTTCAGGTTCAAATCTCTCGCTCTCTCTCTTTTTTTTTTAAGAATCACCAAATTGATGCAAAGAGAATAACTGCTAAGGCGTGAAAACACCACCCGTCTCCTGGTAACAGGATAAGCCACAGGGCGTTTGTTAATTTTCACCCTATTAGGGTAATTTCCTGCCAACGTGGGCTTCTATTTTCCCGAGGCCCTTGCTGCACAGAGGCATCCTGGCACCCTCACAGGTTCTCGGTCAGCACAGAGGGAAAGGAGACTGTTACCATCCTTTGGAAGTTGTCAGATACAACAAATGGCATCACCCTACTAGCCTGCAGCCAGGTGAGTATGGGGAAAGGAACCAAAATTGTACCCTCTGTGAAAGCAGCTACAGTAGCTATTTTACCCACGGTGGCCCAATTTACAAATCGGTCACCCTAAGACAGACAGCTTGCAAACCAGAAATGCAATGTGCAAAGATGTCCGCCCTACCCAAGCTAAGCAAGCTCTAAAATAAAAGTCACAATACTATTTTTTTCTCAACAAAATCAGATGTTGATTAAAGTTTAGTGCAATTGATATTTTCCTAAAGTACCGACAGCCTTGTAAATTGGAACAGACTTTCTGGAAGCAATTTAGCCTTAAATACTAACGACCATAATGCCCTTTGACCCAGCAATGCCACTTATTGATGGCCAGCCTAAGAAAAATGTTGAACAGCTGTATATCCAAATATACTCATTGCACTACTATTTACAACAGTGGAGAAGTTGGGGGAAAATGTACACTATAGATAAAGGGTGACTGAATGACTGTTAATAAGAAGAGCTGGGACCAGCATCTAACACACACTAAGTGCTCAACGTGGACTGTGTAAAATGTGCCAAAGTGCTTATGAAATAAAATTAAATGGAAATGTCTCATACAAGCATGCATGTACACTTATTACAACTTTAACAATTCAGTAAAATGAAAAAATTCCATTTTCAAAGTTTTTAGTAAAGTACTTTTTTAGTACTTGCACACTACAGTAAAAAAGATGAATGGCTCCCTCTGTCTCCCTGGGTGTCAAGAGGCTGGGAATCCCATTAGACTATGGGTATAAGAATGTATTGCTACACACCTCTCTCATTCAATCTGGCTCCAAATGATAAAAGGGGACGCTGAGGGTCACACGAGGAAAGGCTGGAAGACTACACAGGACCATGGACAGACATGGAAGGTCATCGGTCCGAAGGTACTGAATGTCGAGTAGACATGGCAGAGGACAGTGGCTAGATCTCCTCTGTGACCGAGACCATCCCGGTGGCACTGTCTGTTTCCTCAATTCCACTCTGACAGCTGAGACTCCAGTGTAGATGCACAGACACCAGGTGTGCAGCCACTGAGCTGCAGAGGTGTGCCAACAGTTCTCTTCCTTCAGATGCTTCAAACCGACTCTAGCAATGACACTCCCAAGCATGATATCACAGTGAAGCTACTGGCCAGACATCTAGAAACTACAGTTGGATCCTACACTGCACACCTTTAACTCTGGAGTTCCAGTAAATCATGTCACGTCTGCCTAAACCTAACTTTCCTCTTGGGTAAAAGGAGCAGAACAGTTCCTGCCCCAGCTGTGTCACAGAGCTGTCACACTGATCAAAGGCACCAGTGCTCTGGTGTCTGAGCATCTTGTGACCCATGAAGTCCACATGCAAATAAGGGATGCTGCTCATCAAGAAAAGAGACCTTAGGGTTTGCGCTTGCTGGCTCATTCTGGAGCAGACAGTTGTTGGGTTTACAGAACCCCAAACCATCAGATCCTCCATGAATCCCCAGGGTGAGAAGCACATGGCTCACCCAGAGTTCCTTTATTGCCCTTTAGTGGCTAAGTGGAAGAAAATCAGTAAGACATGGAGGCCGGCACACAGGCACCCTGTAAATAGAGTCATGTCTACTGATGAAAGGTTCAGAAACGCCGGTTCTGGTTTTCTTCCTGCCCTTAAGTCTAGCACGACCATGACCATCAGCGGGATACAGAGTTGTTTTCTACCAGGGGTCTGAGGTCCCAGGGGACAGCCGCTCTCAATGCGCATAAGCCAGTGGGGTAGTGGAGCCCTGGAGGGGCAACACGAAAGCCATGCTTCCTCAGAGACACAAGCCACAAGCGGGAATGCCGTCAGCGATTTCCACAGAACGTGGGATCCTTTTAAGTAGCCCTTCCCAGAAGCGTGTGCTTCCTGCCACAGATCCGGGCCGTTTATAAAACTTGTCCTGGGACCCACTTCCGGTGCAGCCAAGAGACAGAGGACACACAGAGCAGCAGCATTCTGGGGTGACAAGGGGTGCTCCTCCTGTAGAATGTGCACCAGGGGAAAGGAAACCTCTATTTCATCATAAATATTTACTAAGCATCAAGTAGGTACAGGGGACAAAAGAGAGAGGCAGATGGACCAGGTCTCTGCTCCTCTTCTAGGCTATCTCCCTCAGATCTGACTTTCTGCAATCTGCACAGCAGAAAATTCAGGAAATAGAAATATCACATATGAAGTCTTGCAATTAAAGTCTAAATTCTGAGTGGTCAGGAGAAATGGAAAATTCTCTACTGTTAGAATGAAATTATCAATAACAAAGGCTGTCCATTCTGAGGTTGACAGAATACTTTGGGGTAAAGAAGCAAGTCAATGGCTGGAGGACGCATTCCTCCTGGCACCTGCTACCCTCCCCCGGAAAGCAAAGGAGACCCCCCCACTCCCCCACCCCCGCCCCAGTCCCAGCAGCACAAGGCCAGCCCCAGGGAGCCACGTGGAGCACGTGACCCCGGTTAAGCCAACCTGCAAGCTCCATTCCTATGGCCACCGTGTTTGATTCAAGGATGGATGCAACACCCAGATCAAGTCAGTGAGGGCGAGAAAGTCTCCAGTAATTCTAAGATGCTCGTCGGGGAACTTCAGAGGTGTTGTTCCCTCTGACAAAGACTGAAAGTGTCCTGCCGCAGTGATCCTGAGAGCAGGCAGGGTTTTATTCCAAAGCCATTCTTGAGGGTCTGAGGCCAAAATAGATGAAGAGAATCAAGTCCAGGTGACATCACGTGAGACCTGGATCAAGTCAGACCTTAAGGTGATTAACTGCATAAAACATATAAATTAGCATTTTATGGTGCTACTTGCAATGGAAAGCACCCTGACTGACACAGTGACAAATCAGAACCCAGGTGCAAGAAGGGGATGATCCGGAGAGGGCCTTTCATGCAGACCCTGGTCAACTATCTCTTCAGTGCCTTAGAGAAGAGAAATTGCACTTAATACTAGAAAAACCAGGCATATTACTGAAGTTATCCTTCCAACCCCTCTTCTGAAATATATGAGGATTGCAATGAGATATAGACTAATAAATAAAAGCAGTTTTAGATAAAATAAAAGAAGTCACTGAGGTCCCTTTCTGTACCAGGTATCAGTCCTACTGGTTGTGGGGAGATTCAGGACAGCTCACACTTGGAACACTGGGAGCCAGAGGTAGATGAGGGGGAGAGTTAAGTGTTAAGGGATTCAGACCAATGACTTTTTATCAACAAGTTCAAAAGTATTTCAGTATTTTTAAATAATTTGCATCATTAGTCCAGAGTATACAGGGAAAAACATCTGTCCAGTTTAAGTCACCATCTAGTCCCACCACATGGGTCTCCTTGGTCCCCACTGGCAGCCATGTAAACACAACAGCCCAGGTGCAACAGGAGAAAAGCATTCGTTGGAGTGAAGAGGCCATTAGTGATTCTCCACTGCATGACCATCTGTCCCACACCTGGCAAAGGTGGGTCAGAAGAGGACAAGAAAGGGAAAGAGAAATCAGAAAGACTAGAGTGGTTGTTCTATTTTATTTTAAAGCAAGTCAACCAGAACCAACATTCTCCAATTCCTAGAAGCTTGATATTCCAATAAGAATATTCCATATAAGAATAAAAATTCCATATAAGAGCTTAGTGAGATGGTGAAGGAAGAGGAGTTGCTTCAGCAGGAAAGGCTACAATATACGAAGTTAAAAGCAAGATGTCCATGTATTTCAATATGGATAATCAGTCCTCCCAAACTTAATAGTTGATTATATTATGCTTATAGCCTTTAGAAGATGAAGTATTAATGACAAATTCAGATACTGAAGGATAAAACAAATTCAAACTCTCCGACTAAACCATCATTCTTCCTGAAATCTTGCAAAATTTAGACTGATTTTTGAGCAATTATTTTTCCTCTTAAAAAATACTTTGCAGGACAAGTGAAGGCTTTAGGCAATAACATTCTAAGAGAAAAATAAACTCTTTTCTTAGGATATTTTAGGTCTCATATACAGACGAAGAAGTTTTTCCAATTGCATTGATCATTTGAACCTCTAGAGCTTTTGATCCTCAGGGCACATATTTTGCTCCTCATTAACCATAAAAAAAGTAAGGATGGTATTGCACTTATTTTAAAAGCAATTTTCTAAAGATTGATGATGAAAAACATGGTCATTTTCCTCAATTTGGATATGATTTCTTCTATTTGCATGTAATTTCATAAAATGATTATTTTTAAACTGGCTCTGCTTTTAGTCATAACCTTGTGAGGGGTAAAGCAATGAGGGAGGGAATTGGGAAAGAGTAGTGTTTCATGGTGAACTGGGCTCCCAAAGGAAGGTCACATCTGGATGTGGGCAGTGACATCATAGCTGTCTGATGACCAGCAAGATCCATGTAGATCTCAATGGAACAATCTATACTGATTACCAGAACGGCTGGGTTGAGAGACTATTCTTAGTTTTCCATTTATTTTACCGAAAGGTTTCTTTCTTTCTTTTTTTAAAACAGTTTGGAGAAACGTATTCATAAGAACCACTACTTCCCTTTCAGCTTCTATGCCCTAAGTTGTAAAATATGTAAAAATGGGTAACACCCAGATTCTCCCCCTAAATACCTCATGATCTAGTCTGTGTTCCTCTGCATCTTGCTCCCTTCTCCTCCCAAGTCAATGTACTAAAGAGGAGGAGACTTTGCTCCTCAATTTGTCTTCTCTTCTTAGAGAAACCTCTTTTTCCAACCTTACTCATAAGATGTTCTGTTTGCCTGTGAATATACAGACAACTGACTCATGTTAGGCTGAGAAGTGTCTCTCTTCTGGATAATGGGAAATGGAGTCAAAAACACTCTGTCTAGTGGCATTTGTTGAAGATGACAGTCCAGCCCAGTCCAGATATTGGTTAGGACACGCAGAAGCAGAAAAGGTTGGTCTGGATCCACAGAGATATGCAAAGGAGGAGATCTGGAAGTTCAGGAGGAGCATGCTGAGCAGTTCCGACTGTGTTTCTGATGTCCACTCCTTCAGGAAGCTACACTTTCCGTGCTAGGACTCTGGGGGACAAAAGTACCAGCACCCCTGGATCTTCCCTATCCTATCAGTTCACATTATATTGAATGGATTTGTTCCTTCAACTAAATGGTCCTTATCTAACACTCTAGTGGACATAAGATTACAACAAAAAATAAATTTCCAGCAAGGAATGGCGATAAAAGCACTTAAATTGGGAGTGTGCAGGCATCTGAATTTTAGATTTAGATTCAGAATTTTAGATTTTTCCACCTAATGCTGGAGTGATCAGATGATGCCTTTTTTTTTTTTATATAGAACTCATGATGTTTAAAAAAACTCATCCAATATTTAAAGGACAATATAAAATATATGTAGGCAGTGGTGTAATGGTAAGTTTAACAACTATGGTCTCTCTGACAAATCAAATTCATGCCTTGCTAAGAAGTCTCTGCCAACTTCCCTGGTGTAAATGCTTCAATTATGGCTGATTTCAACTCAGTGAGATGGAAAAAGATGCTGTCAGCCAGCGCTCATGAACCAGGACAAGATGGCTGCAGGACACCACTGGGTAGGGAACAAGTTCTGAAATCAAAGAAACTTAAGTTTGCAATTTAGATTTGTCCTATTATTATTGTGAAGTGAATTTCTATCTAAGCCTCCATTATCAATAAAATTGGGATAATTAACTTGCTCCATAGAGTGCTGTTAGGAGGGTAAAATAAGGAGCAAGTCACCTAGTACAATACCTTCCAATACGGGTATCAATTTGCTTTAGTGATTATTACAGTTGCTGCTGTCCTTTTTGTTGCTATTATTATGGTTGGTATCATCAGATTATGAGTCTCAGTTTGAGACTGGAAAATATGGTCCCTATAATTATTAACAATTTCCTGAATGATCTTAAATAAATTTCCTCATCTTTATATTAATCGATATCCTCGCCTCTAAAATAAAGTTCTAAATTACCTCTGATTTTGCCTTCACATTCTAAAGCTCCATAACACGCAGGGTAAAACTATGTATACGTGAAAGAGAGCTGGGGGTGGAGGAGAAAAGGGAAGGAAAACGAGGGGTCCTGTGGGGATGGACCACCTGCCACAAGCAAAAAGTATCTCAGAAGATGAAGTCATCAAGGATGGGGTCCAAGGAGGGCAGCTACCCTCTCTGCCTCTGGCACCTTCCCAAGTATACAAGCTGCAGCATTACCCGAAGGCTCAGCCCCTGCTTTTAAGTGAAGCATCTCCATGGATTGATCAAGAAGACAATAAGAAGGGAAAGCACAGAAGGTACTTGAGCCAGGAACTGCCCCAAAGCTCTGACCCATTTCTTTGGTGGCCAGGAGGACATGGTGCGACTAACCTCATGCTGCTTTCACGCCTTCCATTCTAGTCCCCCAGTACTCACACATATACGCATACGCACACAACCCACTGTGCAGTACACATGTACACAGCCCGTCCTACGTGTGCGTGCGCGCCCACAGCCCGTCCTACGTGTGCGTGCGCGCCCACAGCCAGTCCTACGTGTGCGTGCGCGCCCGCAGCGCGTCCTACGTGTGCGTGCGCGCCCGCAGCCCGTCCTACGTGTGCGTGCGCGCCCGCAGCCCGTCCTACGTGTGCGTGCACCTACAAAGGGAACAGAATGATCAAGTGACAGCTGTTCATCAAAGAAACTGCTTTTGAAAAAGGAAATACAAGTAAGAAACGAAGGAGAAGAGGGAAGAGACTGTACACTCTGGGAGGAAAGAGATGAGATATGGAAAATAGACAATAAGAGGAATTGGCCAGGGATAAATTTTTTCTTGCCTTTTTCTCATGGCTTCAGGGGTGTGCTAAGCCCCCACAGAGCAGTAATGGGTTTATTGGTGGATGTGCAGCAACTGAGCACAGTTCTCTGTCTTCTATAAGGACTGAGAAGACCAAGGAGGCACCTTTTTGTTCTATAATTTATATTCAAATAAACCTAGAAGGCAGGAGAAGGGCAAGCTGTCTGCCTTATCCCATTTAAAATTCAGGAACACAGGAACCAAGTACCCAGACTATTCTGGACAAATTCATCTTTGCCAAGGTCTATATAAAGATGGGAAAACTGCAAAATTAAAGTGATTCTGTCACTTCAAATAAAGAGTAATTACTTATGGGAGGAAGGAAACCAAATAAAGTAGCAAGGAAATTCTCTGATTTAGTGAAATTCATAGCAAGGGAAAAGATTTTCTATGAGATCTGTTAGATGAGCTGTAATTTCCCAAGACCGCAGACATGGTATTTGTCTGGGAACTTTGATCCCTCTTGTTAAGGTTGTTGCTCCCTCTTATCATTGCAAGCACAGGATAAAATTTCCACATCCTGACACAGTCATACTGCACCATAAAGAAACGCCGTCAACCTGTTGGAAATTGGGCTCCAGATTTAGCACCAGATGATTTCAGCTTTGCCTAAACTTATCTTTGGGATCTGGGAAGTAATATTTGTTTACTGCTTAAAACACACCATTTGCGAATGAAATGATCATTCCTGAATCACAACACCATAAAAATGCTCTCTCTGGGTAAAATCAAGTGAAGAATTAAGTCCTTTTGCAGTGAACCTGGGACTATCCTTATAGTCAATTTAACTACTTTGATGGAGTGAGGAGGCACACACTTAAATTCAGTTAAAACTGAAGATATGTGTTGCCAGAGCTATCCCGTCTCTCTCTACAACTGGATTTCTCTTTCATGTCCTACCTTACTGTGACTGCAGGGACTGCTAGTCCCTGTCTTCAGGCCTAAGTTACAATCAACTGACAAAATAAGAATTAAAGAACAGAAGTCAGAAAATTAGAATCAAGAAAAATGAAAAGGTTAACGGGCATTTCTTTCAGGATAGCCAATAAATCTGATAGCTCAACACATCTCGCAGATGAGCTAAGCTTTCAGAAAAGAGGAAAATGAAGGAGGTTTTCTTCTCCTCTTCATTTCAAATCAGATTACAGTGTGCACCCAAAAGGATCTGCAAATAGAAATAAGAAAATTCCATTAATGTGATAATGATATCCTGAATGACCTGAATAAACAAAGGAGATTGGGACTTTGGATATCATTTGTCCACGGCTTCCTTTTCCAGGTTTTGTGAGTGCCTGACCTAAAAGGGTTTAGAAAAGACTAGGGTGGGTTTGTTCCATCTGTCAAGGAATCCCTACAAGAAAAATGAATTCAATAAAACATCATTTAAATTATGATGTAAGATTGTTTTCACTTTCCATTAATTAAAAATACGTATTAAGAGTCAGTCTCAGCAATGCCTTATATGTGTCAGAATAGGTGTGAATTGAAGGACACATGCCTTGAGTTTGACCCTCCTGGAGCCCATTTCCTGTCTGAATGGACCAGTGGACCAAAGCAACTCCAATACTGAAATGCTTGTATACTTGGCAGGAAGCAGGTGATGTTATTTTATGTCCTTAACAACTTAGAATGAGACTGAGTTTCTGTCTCATTCCCCTCCCTTCATGAGACCACAACAGACCAAAGCAGATCTGGTGGGATACTGCCCTGACATGGCTCAAGAGGAGGTTGAATGGGTAAATCCAAAGCCTTAAACAAGAACCAAGAGGCAAGTAAGGCAAATTGATTTTACCTTCCAGTCCAGCAGGCCAATATGAAGATGCAAACAGGAGGTAAAACCCACAGAGAAATGATGAAATGATGGGGTGGGTCAGAGTAAGGGAGTAATGTGAGAGTAATGTGAGAAGGTTCCAGAAATTCCAGGGATAGGCAGGAGACAATGGCTCCATTTTATTGGCCCTGGATCTCCTGGGGCAGGGGCCTGTTTTCATATAGGCTTGAGGTGAAGTATTTCCTAGTGAAATCTGGAAGAAGCTTCCTAGGCAAGAGGAGAAGATGGCACTCTAGCCACAGGATCCAGTCTAGTAGCACTATCTGCTTTTCATCTTGGAGCAGATTCCTTTATCCTATTTCTCTGCTTTTTCTTGATAAGTTAATGTCAGTAGATTAGAATCTCCTCATTCAAAATAGTTGTTACATGTTCTATTACAATCTATAAATAATTTCTTAGAAATTATTGTTTTATACAGGTTTGATAATTGAGCTACTGGAACAGTGTGTGTGTGTGTGTGTGTGTTTTAAGATACAAACCTTTACCCTGCAACAGAGTTGGAACTGTTACTGTGTATATGTTTAGTCCATGTAACACTGAATAACAAAGCAGGACGGTGGATGTCTACCCAGAATCACCTGCTTTTGCTCAAAAGGAAGGCACGGTCTCTTCCCAGAGCAGAATAATTTTCTGATCAAGTAGCTCATCCTCCTACCTGATCCCCAGAAGTGGATCATGGAACATAACAGCCAGGCCTCTCCAGCCCAAGCTAAAATTGGATGATTAGCCAAAGCAAGATCCCCAGCAAATGCCTGCTGTTCAGGAAACAGTGGCCTCGAGCAGCTTGGCCGTACCTGACTGCCCAAGGTCACACAGCCGGTAAATGCAAGAGCCAAGTTCACTCCCATTCTTAACAGTAAACTGCCATTTCATCTTTCTGTGCACCGTTTTCTGGAGTCAAGGAAGCTTTGGAAATTAAACTATGGAAAAGTATCAAATTCCGTTTTAAAAGCATTTATAGTAAAAATGGCAATTTTCGCAGTTTTCTCCCACCTAGCATATTTTGACTCCCTTATCAACTAATCAAATATTTCTTCAGAGGCATTTCCAATGCATAAAAATACCAGATACAATCTGCCTTCTCCTAAGAAAATTCAATACATAAAAATCTGCTTACAAAACAGATAAATCAGAGTTTTAACTTTACAAAAGAACTTTCCACCTAATTTTTTTCTTTAAAAACCTGTTTCCTGATACATTTACACGGTGGTTCATTTTATAAGATTCTAATATGTATGCAAAACTTAAGAGGCATAGCAACTGAGACTGTGTTCAGCCTCTTATAGAACAGGTTCCTTCATTATCTTTCTGGTGAGTGCTCAGTAGTTGTGCTCATCATTTTACAAAAATGAAAATTCCACTTAAATTTTTCAGGAGCCACTTAGGAGTCACCCAGCCCCAGAGTCCCTTAAGGCAGCCTTAGGCAAGTCTGTGATACGTCACAAGAGATCTTGTTAGAATAAAGATTGCTGGGCCTTAGCTCCAGGATGTCTAAGGCAGAAGGACCAGGTGGGGTCTGAGACTGATCATTTTGAACAAGTACTAGGGTCCATGCTTTGAGGACCACCGACCGCTTAGGAAATTTCCTGGGTAGATGAATAAAAATTCTCCTGCAACATTCTTTCTCAGTTTTCAAACTGTGCTGAGATATATTCTATTGACACCACTGATTATGATGATTCAAGAAATAGTGCATTCCTCAAAGACACATTTTTTAAATTTTTGTCACCACCCAGCAGAAGACAAACTTCAGCCTGATTTCAGAAAATGAAACATCAAATTCTGACCAGCCAGTATCTGGTTATATCCAGTTTATATTAATTACAAGAAGTAACTGATGAGGGGACAGCCTCGCTTAAAATTTCTAGGGCTGTATGCAGATGTAGGAATAGAAAACTAATTGACAAAACCTGAGACTTCTAAGAGCAAAGACCCCCAAAAAGCAATGACCCCACCTTAGCAACTTGAGTCTAGGAAACACTGCTAGATACTATAGGGAACCTGGACACACCCACAAAGGAAGAAACCCCACCCCTCACATATATATAGGAATCCTGCCTGAGTGAGAGGCAGGCAGCACAGGTTGGACACACGTGTGTATTCCCTTGATGTAACTTTCCCGGCCCGCAGGGAGCTTCAACTCGCTGTTTCTACTTTTAATAAACTTACTGTGTGATCTTGATCACACAACTCCATGAATTCTTTCTGGACAGACCCAGCATCTCACCAACATGTCTCACTCACCCTCACCCGCATCAGTAACCTCCACAAAAGGGAAAGGAGCTGCCTTTCCCGTTGTTCGGGGAAATTTTAAAGAGGCTACCTTGAGACACTCATCTGTACTAAGTCTGAGAAGGTTGAGATATGATGTTCTCCATGTTAATACCAATTCCTTGATGCAGAGCTTTCCACAGAGTACACAATTCAAAAAGATGCTGAAAAGCAACCATTAAACCAAGGAATGCCATTTAAGGATAGCTACCGTTGAGTGTGTGCTGTATTCCATATCTCTATTATCTTGTTTCAGTTGCATGATACCTCTACTCAATAAAGAGGATTCCTGCAGATTCGTTCAACAAGATTGAGAGCACTTGATAAATGTGAGAGTCAGGTCTTGCGTTTAAATTGAGACCCCAAGGTTCAGGATCTTTCTTACATTCCAGACACACTGACACCTAATAGGAGTTTTCAACTTTCCCCTTCATCAGAGACTCCTGAGTGACAGGCTTTGAGGGCGCCTTGGCTCCGGGGAATCTGACAGAGAGCCTTTCTGGATGCTGGAAGTGTATCAATTGGTTGTTGCTGTGTAACAAGCTACTGTAAACCTAGCCATTTAAGAGCTGATAGTTCTGCACATCAGAAATCTAGACAGATGCCACTGGGTTCTCTGATCAAGGTATCCCAAGACTCAAGTCCAGGTTTGGGAAAGACCTCTGATCTTACTCATGTTGTTGGGACAATCCAGTTCCTGTAGCTGAGATCCTGAGGTCTCCATTTCTTTGCTGGTTGGCAGGCGGGGGCTGCTCACAGCATCTGGAAATATTCTCTATTCCTTGTCACATGGATCCTTCCAGCTGTAAGCCAGACACAGAGCATCAAGTCACTCTTGTGCTTCTCTCTGACTCACCCTTCTGCTGCCAGCCAGAGAAAACTTATTGCTTTTAAATGCTGTATCTGGGCATGTCCTTGTGGCTCAGGCAGCTGAGATGACTGGGGTGTGGACCATGTAAAAAAGGCTAAGGACCTGGGTTGATGACCCAAAATTGGGAGTGAGGATCCAAAATAGACATATAAAAATGCTTTTCCTCCTCTCCCTTCCTGAGTGTTTCCCTCCCTTCCTTCTTCCCTCTCTCCATCCCCCACTTTCTTTGAATAAGTAAGAATAAAGTTCTCATCTAATAAAGGCCCGCCCATACAATAAATGTATTTTAAGGTCAACTGACTTTGGACTTCAATTACATCTGCCAGTTCCTGACCAGCAGTCTCCAGGTTGTATTCAACTGAAGACCAGGTGATAGGAGTCTTTGTTGGGAAGGCAGGCAGTACACAAGGAAACATCCTTAGCGTTCTGCCTACCACAGAGGGTTAGCACTGCACTGAATTCCTGAAAGCAAATGACTACCAAACGGTACAGATTATCACACCCTCTGTCACTATAGGGAATAGAGGGAGAGTTTCTCCACCTCCAGAGGAAATATATGAGACTGGCCCTTGGTGCATCAACGTCATTGGAGAGTATTGTCCCTGAAGAACTCACTGGTGAAAATCCAGATTCCATCAGCCCAAAAGGCAAATGTCCAGGTTATTGAAAAAAATTTTTTCTTCTAGATCAGGTCCTTGAGTGATTATTTCAACTATTTGTTTTGTGTACAAATGTAATCTTATTCTCCCAATACAACAGAAGATCCTTCAGGAGAAGAGCTGTATCTTAAAAATCGCTGCATTCACAACAGAGCCTAGTACACTGCCTGATATTCCAAAGATACTCAGTAGATGTTTGATGACTTGAATTAGTTGCTGGCACTAACTTAGGCAATGTAGGGAACTTTGCTTACTACTCACTAGATATTCATAAATTTTGTTTTCCTTTCCTTTCCCTATGGACAGAAATTAAAGAAGGTACTTCTTTCTCTTAAAAACTAAAACATGTTGATTTTTTAAATACACTCATTCAAGGAACATGGTAAGTATTTGTGATTGTAAGCAAGAAAGATGGCTGGATCAAAGAGCTTCCTTTATAGTTGCTCTTTAAGGATCTTTGGAATTGCAAGGTTAAAACTTTACCCAGACAGGTCAGCTATTCTTTTTAAATGTAAAAACAAAAAAAAACAGTGATTTTTTTTTGTCAGGGAATTGAAAATATTTAAATAAAAATCAGAGAATTTTGTTCATGAAGACCATTAAGGAGCTTGGGACCCAAAGTCCAAAAAGAACCCCCTGCATGACTAGAGAGGAACCCTGATTTGGAGAGGGATGGTCATGTCCCAGGGAAGCAGCAAGTTCTTGTAAACAGAACTTAAGCTTGAACAGCCTACAATGAATCAAATATTTCATTGCTTCTCAAAAATTCTTGGTGGTGTAGTTCTGGTCTGAACACCTGTGTCTCTCCCCAAATTGACAAGTTGAAGCCATAACCCCCAGAGATGGTGGCAGTGATCAGGGCAGAGCCCCTGGGGAGTGCTTTAAGCTCTAAGAGCAAAGTTTTCATGAATGAGTTTACTACTCTTACAATAAAGAGTCTCTCTAAGGCAATCTTAGGCCCTTCTGCCCTAGAAGAACACAATGAAAAGTTTGAAACCCAGAAGAGGACCTTCACCCAATCATGCTGGCACCGTGACCATGGACTTCCAGCCCCCAGAACTGTGAGAAATAGATTTGTATTGTTTATTAACTCTCTGTGACATTTTGCTATGGCCGCTCAAAGATACTAAGACAGAAGCGATGGATGTGCATACGTTGCCTGCTCATCAGGGAGTTGGGAGCAGCATCCTATAGTAACCTTTGGAGTCAGCCTACAATGTAAACACCAACTCTGCTGAGTACCGGCCATATGCTTTGGTTATGAAACAAAATACTTCAGGATATCAGCATAATGGGCAAAGAAACACTTAACTTTTATAAATTATCACCATCATTGGAGCTGATATAAATAAGGTATGTGACACAACAATCAACTAAATGGTTGCTATAGTCATTAGCAAGGAAAATACCTCTCAACAATTCATAAAAGACTCTCTCTTAAATGTGATATATACACACACACACACACACACACAGATAGTTACAGATATAGATATAGAGACATAGATATATTTGAGTCTTTCCTATTTCCCATTCCTTAGTTTAGACATTACTTTCCACCAGGTTCACGTAAAGTTTCTCAAAATTCTAAATTCTCAAAAGAATAGAACCAACTTTTAAACAGTGATGGCTGTGCATATGGGATATTTATACAACAGTTTCTCTGTGTGTGCAGTGTTGTGTTGCATGGGAATGGTGGAAGCCAGAGGACATCTGTCTCAGGGTCTTCCTGCTGCGTTTCAGTATTCAATACATGTGGAAGAATAATGGTCATCTGGTCTACGACATACATATTCTACATTAAAGAAAATCCAATCCGTGTTATAGAACTGCTGGTCTTAGAGTCTCTCTCTGCTTCAGCTGATATATAGTGTAAATCTAAAACTTATTTTAAAACCTGCCTGGGTGAGACAGCTTTTAATTAATCTTCTCTTAGTTTTTATACTGTATGGTACCTGGAAGATGCAAGATCAATCACAAACGTATTGTAATGTCGACTTGTGAGACAGAAAGATAAATGAGCTATCAAGCTTAGCATTTTGATAGCTAAGTTAATTTAACTAGCTCCAGAACCTACTCTAGATTGGTAGATAAAGCTGTGAGCTGGGGCACTGAATGTTATAACTGTGAATGTGGTATGTTATTAAGAAAACAGGAATTTGCTTGTTCCTCTCACTCCTTCATGGAAATTTCAATCTAAGCACAGAGAGGTGTAGCTGGGTGATGAGGTCATATTGCTAGTTCTGTCAGACCAATGACAACAACTTTATTAATTCAAAGTTTTAATTGAGCACTGTAATAAAGTCTGGGCTGTTCAGACCTTGCAGTATGCATGAAGAAAAGCTTGGCCAATCACATTATACTCTATTTATTCTTAGGTAAAGAACTGGAGTAGTGTTTGTTTCCTTATGAGATCTAACAGGATTTTTTAAATCATAACTTGTATTTCAAAACATGTTTTCTCAATTATAGGAATTTTGAGGCTGATTCATGCTCTTAGGGGGAAGAATACCCCATCTCTAAGATATCCATTTATACAATGATGTCTTGATCAGCAAGAAGAATAGGAGTAAAACTTAAGAGTCTGGCACCTCAAAACTCCCAGTCTAAATCCTAATAAAACTTCAAACAGAAGGAAAAAAAATGTTTCAGACATCTTTGGAGAAGTATTTAAATATGTTAATCATAGCTATTAAGGAATATCAAATTTGGAATGTCACATCTATTCAAATAAGCAACAGTAAATGGGAGCAATTTTGAAATGTTCTTCCTTCCTTTAAAGATAATGAACTCAAATTGCTACAGGGCTAAAATACAACCTCAATCCAGTTCCTACACTTACCCATCTCCAAATGAGCCTATAGGAAACCACTTCTTTCCATTTCTTTCACTCATTTGTTCATGTATTAAGTACCTACCGCATACAGGTCAGGCTCTATGTTAGTTAGATTGTGAGGGAAAAAGGCCTGTCAGTCACTTACCAGCAGCCATGAAGACAGCCATAAAAACAACTTGAGCTGGCAGAGCTATAAAACATCCTGTGATCTAAGCTTTAGTATAAAAACTAAGAGAAGATTAATTAAAAGCATTCCTGGAATGCTGCAGGAAGTCACCAAGAAAAAACTTCCCGCGCTTGAAAGCCCCAACTTCAATTTACATGTCTCTCTTCCCGCCTTTGCTCTAACCTATATAAGTGTGACCTAACCTGAAGCCTGTGCTCAGCCTTTGGGGAAGGATCCCTGCTGAGCCTGCACATAATAAATCTGCCTAAAATACCTCCAAAAGAGTGCCCATTTGGTTTGTCCCAGGGAGAGCCATAACAATATTAGTTATTATCAAGTCACAATTCATGTCCCCAAGAAGTCACGAAGAAGTGTACAGGTCATTACGAAATGAAATATGCGATACTTAAATGTCTGTGTCAACTTGACAGGGCCATGGAGTACCCAGATATTTGATGAAACAGTCTGGGTGTTTCTAGGAAGGTGTGTCCAGATGAGATTAATAATTAAATTGCTAAAGTGAGTAGGAGAAACAACAACAACAACAAAAAAACATTGTCTTCCCCAGTGGGGGTGGGCTTACTCAATTAAAGACCACACTACAACAAAAAAGGAAGAATTTTCTCTCAGTTTTGTTTTTGACCTTCGGACTTTAACTAGAACAGAAGCTTACACCACCGGCTATCCTGGGTCTCCAGTGTTGAAACTGGCACTAAGCTGACTGTAACACAATCATTAACCCCATTGACAGAATTAGACTTCTTATTTTCACCACTATTGGTCAGGCAAATAATCACACCTTATTATGAGAATTTTATTGCAAGAAAGCCAACATTTTCTCCTTTTCCCCCATTTCATGATCCTTGATTTCTCCCCACCCCCTCTTAGTCTTTCTACTGTTCTGTCCTTCACCAGCCTGACCATGACCACAGAACTCCTCTCGGTGGCCTTCAGATCCTCAAAATGAAAGTCACTGCCTAGGAACCAAAGTTCCAAGGAGAAAATGACCCGGAGCATATTCAGAAGCGAGGGTCCCTCAAGCAGGAAGATCCAGTTCTGAAGCCTCCTGACTATCCAGGGACAGTCCCATCCAAGTGACCAAACAGCAGCTTCTCTGCTCTCCTCTGTCCCTGGTCCTTTCCAGTCTCACCCCGACCCGCATTCTGAGAGGCAGGTGTGAGTCCGGCTGCTTCTGCCTCTGTGCTGGCTGGCTGTGCAATCCAACTATTTCCCTCTTGCAAATAAAACTGGTGACAAGGTGTTTGGACTGACTATGAGCATCGAGCAAACAAACTCAGGTTTTTCTAACAGTTTGTCAATGACACATCTTAAGACTTACCAGATTCCATAATCAGATGAGCCAGTTCTTCATAATAAACGGTCTAATATAAAGTAGATATCTTATATAATAAATGTAAACCTTGTATCATCTATCCATAAGCATATCTCTGTTTCTGTCTTTGCTGCTTTGGAGAACCCAGTGACAGGTGAGAGCTGACCCAGTGTCAGACAATCCCAACCACAGAATGTCTTCTACTTCACGCTGTGCTTCCTTCTCACCCAGAACCTGACCTCCCTGAAACCGGCTTCCACTTTCAGAAACCAATCCATTCAAAGGCTCACCCACTTTTAATGCTCTAGACTAAGAACCTCTGACCACCACCCATAGGCAATAAACCACTGCTTCCCTAATGCGCTGACATTTCAGCTTGCTCTTTGTTGCAGGAAGTCAATAAAACTCATTTGGCTGATCTCATAATAGATTTACATGGAAGACTTGCTTTAATTGTTTCAGGGTGCAGATAGTTGTTTTCACAAATATGTGAATGTTTAACACTCAAAAATCACCTAAGAAATATTCTAATCAAGCACTCAAAATATGCTATCCTGGCACAACCTGTTGAAGTAGTAGTTAAGTCCACTGCCTCTGGCTGAGCACTGTCCATGTACATTCCAAGGACCTGGGTTTGAGTCCTGGAGCTGGGCGAGGCGGTGGCGGGGGCGGGGTGACAACCAATATGAGCGACTAAATAAAAAATAATAAATTAAATAAGTAAAGTGCTTCTTCCTGCATGCTTGTCTACTCACTTTCATTCCTGCCTACAACTTTCCTTAAAAAACATACTATCTTATATAAACATAAAATGATCCACTGAAAGTCAGCCAGCCAGCCATTTAGTGGCTTAGCCAGACAATGCTGAGATTCCAAGCAAAAATGGCCCCCTTGCTTTCATATCAAGAACACATAGAAAAATGTCAAAAGATATTTGACTAAAAAAAAGTTCTGATTTATTCAACAAAATCTCTTTACTTGTACTTTTATAAATAAACATTTATTGCTGTTCAAAGTCCTGTAAGAGTTTGCTAACTCCCCCGCCCCCCAAGCACACACACTCTCATAGCAGGAGGCGGGAGAGAACTACCATATTTGATATACACGTGGTGCGTATGTGAGTGTAGACCAATATGCTCATAAACTCACATAAAAAGTTTTATAAGTGCTTATATATTAGTGGCTGTTATTCAGTTTTGTATTCCCTTAGATTCAAGGAATAAAAGCTTCAACTCCTTGTTCTAAAATCTAAGAAACCTAAAGAACAGACATTTCCCTGGGAGGTAAAACAGGATAATGTTTAAGCACGTAGACATGAGTCACACACAAGTTAACACTTTGGACTTTTGAGTTCTTCAAAGCTTTCTTTGTCACCAAGAACAGAATGATGAGAAAGAAAGGCAGATGCCCCCTTGCATCTGGAAAAATGAGTTAGGATCATTGATCCAGATTCGAGAGCAGGGAGTGGGCAGACAGGTGTTGCAAGAAGCAAAATCACAGTGTCCATCCTTAGAGCTAATATTTAGAGCAGATATAGAGTCAACAGCAAGTAAGCGCTTAATAAATTAAAGCTATTTGTATATTATTTCCCAAAAGTCTTTTGTTTTAGGAAAAACATACCATCTTTATAGATTATAATATACATACATACATACATAGAGAGCTATAGATAGTTAATAAAAGATAACTGCATTATTCAGCAAGACCTATCTAAAATATGTTGATTCCTCTAGGCTAACAAACCCTTAGGACTCAAAACTCTGTCTCCAGCAAAAAGATAAAGCAGTCAAGTAAATAATTGTCCCTATTCCTTCTGTGCAGCTTGGCAGGAAATAATTCCAGGGAGTAGCTCTCCCTTCTCCGTATCAGCCTTGCAGGAGATGGACCAATCAAGGCCCACCATGGTGTGATGGTCAGGATCTGGGGGGTGGGATGTGGACAGCAGTGACTGGGCTGAATCTGATCACTGACACAGGCTGCAAGGCTTCCCCTTCACAGTTCAGACACTGAAGACCAAACAGTAAATCACTCACTCTTCCCGAAAATGAGGAATCAGAACAGCCAAACTGCAGTCCAAAAAAATAGCCACAGATATCCCATCTGCCATAAGCTACTTTTGAAAAAAAATTCTTAGACATTAAAATTATTCTGTCCTCAGAGGAATGGAAGAGAAAAATAGTTGACACCACCCCCCAAAAATTGTTCACTGTACCCAGAGAAATTTTTTCTGGTTCAGGTTTTTCTTTTTGTGGTTGGGTGAGCTAGCTGTCAGATTCATTTAGCATTAATCATTGCCTAACTCTGAGACTTTGAATATGCTATGAAACCTCTCTGAATCTCTGTTTTCTAATCCCCGAATTTAGGGAATAAAAATTAAACTTGATAACTAATAAAATATATGAACACAGAGTCCAGCAAATAAGTGTTTAATAAACTATAGTTATTCTTATATTATTCCCTCTAAAGTCTTCTGTTTTAGGAAACACAGGTCATCATTATAGATTATATACCCATTGTTGCTGAGGAAGCCTTAAACCAGGAGTTCCGATCCCAGTTATCAATGTGAACTAAAAGCATGAAAAAGATGAAATGAAGAGATGAAGAAATCAGTGTTTTCCCTGCCTTTACCCTAGAGAACAAATTGTTAAGAACCTTTTGCACTTTAATTATTTGAATGTAATTGGATATAGCTAATTTAATTACAAGTGACTGCTGTTTGTACATTTAGGTACTCTGTGATGCTGCCTGACTTTGCATGCCATGAACTAATTTCAACTACAAAGGGGGGAAACAAAGTATGCAAAGATCACCCCAAGTTCTAACCCACCCTCTCTACATTTGATTCTCCAGGACAGAGGTCCCTGCTCCTTTGGACAGACAGTAACAGGTCAAACCAAGAAGTCACAAGTCTTCAGCCTCTGATGCCCTGGTCCCACGCCCTGGGCCCAGCCTCCCAAACTCAATAACCTGAACAGAGCCATAGGCATGTAACAGGGGCCTGTCAACACCTCTAGCTCTACTTCCTGCCTTCGTGATAGTCGATCACTGTAGCGGTCACAGTTCAGAGGGACCTGCCTGCTGTCACACACAAAATGGGCCCTCAGGTTAGACATTTTTCCCTCCATTAACCCAGGACCAAACGCTCCCACCACCAGTGACTGGACTTTTCTGTAAGTGTGAGGCCAGGCCTCCCTCTGAGCCAGGTACCACCATAGGAGAGAAAGCTCAAAATCACTCTGCCAGACTGCTGAGGAAAATGTCATTCAGATGCCTAATCAAAAACACACTAAGAATCAAGTCACTGTATAACATTCACACTGATGTCGGGCGAAAAAATTTAGATTAGTTTGACAAGATTAGCTCTTTTAAGAGTCATTTTGATTTCCCCCCGCCACTCTGTAATCCCTCTCAGACTATGAAAATTAATCCGCCCATTATTCTTGTATTTTTAGATCTGAGCGCTGTGCTGCCTGGTAGATGGCGTCCTCGGGACTCATGCCCCTCAGCAAGCCTCTGCGAGTTTTCAGAAGGTTTTGTTTCTGTCAATTCCTTAAGCGTCCTGGGATTCAAGTCATGGTATCTTGTAATTTATTTTATTAATCCTAAGTGCATCTTAAAAGAAAATGATAGGCAAGGAAGAAAATAAATTAGCATTTTTGATTACGAAAGATACCTTCAAGGGCATTCTCATGTCTTGAAAGTGATCTTTGCCGAAAAACAACAGAATGGTCTAGATTCCTCATAGATGGCTGGTGTCGCTTTTGAGACGATACACTGAATACACATGGGTTGTATGAGTCTGGCCCAGAGACATGGTCCCCAGTTAGAACGGGTGATGGCCCTCAGACAAGGGCCGACCACCGTCCATACAAGCCAAACCGGCGAGATTCCAAACACCTTTCTGCCACTCACGTGATCTCACTGCATTAACTGGGCTCCCAACCACAGCCACCTTTCAGGAGGCACATTCAGCAGGCACATTCACAACTAGTCTCCCGACTAGCCCTCCTGCTTCCACCCTTCCTATAAGCCTAGCTATGAACTGTCCCACCGACAGAGCAGACCATGTTACTCCCCTGCTTAAAATCGTTTGACGCGCTTCCCACTATGAGGGAAACAGACACAAGTACTGACACACTATGTGGGGCTATGGAACAGGGTCTGGCCCGGCTACTCCAAGCCCACCACTGCAGTGGGTGCTGTTAGAATGCAAGCACACATTCCTGATCACCACTGCACTTGAGAAAACCATGTCGCTTATGGGGAAATAGGGAGGTGGGACACCCACTCTGAAAAGTCTTCCTCGGTGCCACATGATGAAAAGACAGGAACCTAATAAAAATGGGGACATGGTTTTCCATATTTTAAATGATTAAGAAACACATGTCTACCCCAGTGAATATGACACTCGATCTGGAAAAGACTTGACATTTGCCTGTGGAAGCGGTGCTAGAAGAGTTACCGCTGGGGTGCAATGCATCGCTCAGTGGTAGAAGCAGCGTTATTGAAATCAGAAGGAGAAGTCCGAACACCAATGGGTGGACGGCTTTGCCTGGTACACACAAGACACGCAAACGGAGGCAGCTAGTAGATATCTGGGGCACGTGGGTGTGTGCGTTTGGTCAATCCCAACACCACTTAGTTCAGCCAGGCCCAGTTTTCTGCATTCACCTACCTAGTTCACTCAGACAAAATCACACACAAACATATGAAAATTCCATGTTATGTTCAAATTGCTCCCCCTCATTTGTGTGGGAACAAATGTGCATTTGAAAGCACGCATTCTAGTTGGGTCAACTAAACCTCTCAGGGCCATATTCATGGGGCCAAGTGCATCCTCTTTGGTTTGCTGATCTGCTTCCTCAGGCTGGGCAGCCCTCCTCCAAATTTCTCCCATGGCTGCTTCACCTCATCCCTCAAGACTCAGTCTTAACACCACTTCTTCAGAGAGCACTATCCTGAGATCCTTCGCCCCTGTGAGGATCTCCATTCTCATGACTTGATTTCACAACTCTCTCTTTTTTCATTTTCTAGAGCTTTGTCTATAAGAGGAAAATAATTTGTCTTGACTTGTTCCTCCCCGCCCACTGGAAAGTAAGCTTCCTGAGGTCCAGACCATGTCTCTTGACACAATTTAATTTTCAGGTCCTGGCAGGCAGTGTGCTTAACACAGATGCAAAATGCAGGTCCTTGATATGCAGCTCCTGAATGAATAAAAGAATGAGGGAATGATTCTATCCAGGCAAATACAAACCATATCCAGGAGGCTCTTACAGAATGGCCTTGTGAATGCTGCTATGACACATACTCTGTTAGGCTCTTTACAATTTAGCTCTTGTTCAGATGTAATGCTCTCATTAAAAAGAGCTCAAAGGGAAAGAACAAAAATTAAATTAAAAAAAAATAAATGATAAACTTCAAAGAAAAGATTAGTACAGTCACACAATACAAAAATAACAAGGGAAGAAAAATATTAGACTGCCAAATACAGGTGATTCATTGAAGCTCTTAAAAAAGAACTGAACTCTGACTCTAATGATGGGAACAGAAAAGGCGCCTATTTGGCAAGTAGCTAAACTGAGATTAAAGATTTGCTGAGGCTCCTTTAACACCTGTGCCTACATCTGACACCCATATTGTAAGTGGAATCTGGGAAACTCTAAAGGGTCCACAAAGTCTCATGTTAATAGAACTGAACGGTCCCAATAGAAACAAGCTAAAAGATACTGTGAGCCTTCACCTTCCGCAGCACAGAAAAGAAACTGTGACTAAAATGTCTGATGTCCCTACTGTACAATCAAGAGAACTCTCCAGTCTTAGCAGGAAATGTGAGAGAATGAAGGCTCTCCGGCTTCGCTGTGTGATGTGTGACCCTCAGGCAACATATTGGCTCACAGGGTGGAAACAGCTCATCCTAGTAACTGGCATGGCACCTTCTATGAATCTTCCTCTGGGGCAAGCTCTGTCCTACCCAATGCCTCTCCTTCATTCCTTCTTTCATCCTGGAATGCAGATGTAACAACTGAACCTCAGGTGCCATGGTGGACTGGGGGGTGACCTTGAGGACACAGGCCATGGTCAATGAAGCAACAAGAGTTTAGATCTCTGCAGACTTTGTGGAATGAAGCACCATCAACTGTTCCATTGTAACACTTAACATGGGGGTAAATGGTTTAAGTAAACTTTATTTTAGATTTTAATTTCAATTGCTACTTCACGGGGGTAAATGTTTCTATACCACAGAAAGATCGAAACAGAAAGTTTTTACACAGAATGTTCTACTGATTAAACACTACCAAAGTCTCCACGAGTGACTCTGAGTAAACGTCGTCAGGCTACCTGGGTACAGTCAGAGAGTGAGAGTGAGGAAGATAATTGCTCTGTCTAAACAAGTGTTAGGAATCTGGGGATTGATACAGGACAATCTAAGGGGGAAACAGTAGGGAAATGAGAGAAAGTCCTGTGACTAAAAGCAAGAGACAGTGAAATATACCCTTGATAGGTGCTTCTATGGAAACATTAATTCTGAAGTATTCCCCTTCCCTTATCACTAATTGTCCTCCACTTTGCCCAAATCTTTGGGAAAGGTTATCTTCACTTAACAACCCTATATTGGTGGTGTTTGAGTAGATGTGAAAAGAGGAAGAGTGAGGCAAGGGCATGAGTTTCAGAGGCTGAGCTGAGTTAAGTTTACAGGAGGCAAATTTTCCAAAGGCCCCCTCAATATGGCACAACTTAGAAGAGAATAAATGTCCCCCACCTAAGAACATGCAAACACACACACACACACACACACACACACAGTCAAGGCCTTGATGGACCTCTGCAGAGGATGGAGTATGGAGTTAAGGGCTCGGTATTGCAGGAAGCGGGACACTAGAGTCTGGTAGACTTACAAACAGGCAGGTTGAAGACCTGTGAATTATGCAGTAATATCAGCTGTCCTCCTTTTGATCTGCGTAGTGACTGCTACCTACCCTACACAACTGTACTCCAATGTGACCTTGACTGAGTGATCTTCCCCAATCTTCCTGGAGAGGATTCATCATCTCCTCTTCCACAGGAACAGGGTACTGGAGACATTCTCTCCTGTTACCCTTTGTCTGTGGCGAGCTGGCTGAGATCACGATATATCTTATATTTCTTGGTCACTGGTGTCTACCACACAGTTCATACACCCCCTAAAAACTTTAGAGGATTGAACTGAATAATGAACTTGGTAATAAATGGCATGATAGAAACCTTAAAGGTTTCCCTAACTCTTTGTTTAGCAAGTAAAGAAACTAAGAACTGGAGAAGCTAATTGAACAACCTAAAGTCAGCTGGGAAAAGGCAGAACAAGAACTAGAATGCGGGTCTCTAGATCCCAAGTCGCCCACCACTGCTGTCGCATGAGTTCACCGACTTGAGGGGCAAACATCTCAGGTAAAGCTGGGGAGATATGCAGACACCAGAGCTCTCAGGTTGGGAGCTATTTTACTGGGCTCCACACGAAGCGGCTTCTATTTGCTTGACTCTGGGAATAGGTGGGCGTGAGATTTGTGCTTCCTGTTTTCAAGGTTCCTTGCAGGTAAGTGCTGAATATGAATAATGGAGAGATAGATTTAGCAATGTGCATAAAAGTACGCAGCTTCCTCAGCCCTCCTGGGCTCAAAAGTTGCAGAGAAAAGTACATTACTTAAACTCAATATTGTTGTGTGACCCTGACCCAAAAAATTTAGGAAAAAAAAAAAATGGGAGAAAGTGACTAAAGCAGCAGGCAATGTGGGACACACTCATATTGTTTTCCGCCCCCTGCACAGAAGCACAGCATGGCTCTTCTCCACATTCTTTGTATTCACCACAACACCCTACTCCCTCTCCCTCACTTTTTCCTCCTTTGCCGAATCCACTCAATCATTTGTCGGCTCTCAGTGTGGTAGATGCTGCTCTGCACTTTACTATCGCTCCCTTTTCAAAGAGAAACACTTCACACCTGGGAAACAGATACCTCTAATTAGTACTAAATCCTGTAGTGTGTGCCTTTTAATGTTTTCTAGGATGCATTTTCCTGCATGCTGATACTCTCAGTTCAGTACCATTCAGCACGTCATCAAAAGTCAGTTTTGCAAAGATGTTCTTACTCTCGCCCATCATACTCTAGTTTGAAGCATATTTGTTTCGTGAAAGAACTGGATTCTTATTAGAACTAGAAAGTCTCTCACAAAATGCACTTCTCTGAGCTGACATTGTGGAGAAGTGGCGACCCCAAGCTTATAAAATCTCATGAAATTTTAAACTTTGAATAAACACAAAGCTGAATGTACAAGGGAGTGACATCAGCAAAAAGGTGAAATAAGAGTCTCCTACCATCATTTTCCGACAGAACACAGATTTTGACAACTACCTCAAGAGAAGAGAATACTCTGGGGAGTCCAAGAGTCCAGCAGAAATCTTTCAGCACATCCCTGGAGCGAGATATGAGAACAGATGCATTGAAGATGAACAGAAAAAATAATTTCAATGTCCATGTCTCTCCTCCTCTAAGGTGGCGTAAGTCCATGCCAGGAGAGACCCCTGGGCCAGTAATTTCTGTCACAGGGGAAAGTTAGAATATAGTGTGTGAGTCCATGGCTTCCCCAGTCATCAGGATGCTTTTCAACAGGTTCACTTCTTTCTCCACCCACCAAGAACACAGAGGTGATCAGCATACCTGAAGGGTTGGAAAAGGTCAGAAGCATAGCAACCAGTGTTCAGAACTCATCAAAGGTCTGTGGTTCCTACTACATATTTTCCCAGACTCCATCAGGAAGCCCATTAGCCATTTAAGATGCCTGCAAACTCCCCAAGTTAGCCCCTAGGCTCATCCCATGCTCAGCACAGTCCATTGTGAATGACGACTCCTGGGCACTTCCACAGTCTGCAAGTACAAGTGTTTGCAGATTGCTCATAAACACATGCTGAAAGTCAGTCCAATTCTGTAGGATTGAAAAAAAGCATACAGATGGGAGGAATCAGGAAAGCAAGCAGGAGGATCTGAGCAGCCAGTGTGGCTTCACAGGATCAAGAGAAGGTATACAACTTTAAAATCATTTCCCATGGTGGAAATAGGAGATGGAGAGCTACACCCATAGAAAGGTCCAAGAGAATCTCAGAATCCTTAGGCAGGATTCTCTCACAAAGCGAAAACCAGAGTGGGTAAATGTTTCTTCAAGCACCAACACAGCAACACGAGATTTAAAGGAACAGGAAAAAAATCAAGGAAACATGACAATACCAAAAGAAACAAAATAATTTTCTAGTAGCCAACCCCAAAGAAATAAAGAGCTACAAATTACCTGAAAAAGAGTCTAAAAAAAATTGTTTTAAGAAGCTCAGTTTGCCACAAGAGAACAGTGAGAAATCAGTGAACTCGGGAAGACAATATGTAAGTAAAACAAGTGCAACACAGAAATAAAAGCCTTTTCTTAATTCTGGAGTTGAGTTATATGATGAAGGAAATGAAGCATATAATAAAGGGGCAGCATCAGATTGACCAAACAGAAGAAAGAGTCTGTTAACTCAAAGACAGTTCATCTGAAATTATCCAGAGGAGAAAAAGAAAAAGAAAAGATGATTGAGAATGAAGAAAGCTGATGGGTCTATAGGACATCTACAAAACATTTACTACATGCATTCAGGCTAGAAGAGAGAGATTATGGGAAAAAAGAAAAGTCATTTAAAGAGACAATGGCTGAAAACCTCCCAATCTGAGGAGAAATATGAACATTCAGGTACTTGAAGCTCCAGAGTTCCCAATTTCAACCCCAAAAATACTTCACAGAGACACATTATGAACAAAATCTCATAAGTCAAAGACAAGGAGAAATTTTTGAAAGCAGCTAGGGAGAAATTACATACAAGGGTATCCCCAAAAATCTTTAGGTAGGTTTCATAGCAGAAACTGCAAGAGAGAGTGGGATAATATATCCAAAATACTGAAAGAAAAATAACTGCCATCTAAGAATACCTTACTCCACAAAGCAGTCTTTAGAAATGAAGGCGCTTTTAAGGCTTTCCCAAATAAAAGCTAAGTGTGCTCATCACTACTAGACTTGCCTTTAAGAAATGCCAAAGGGAATGCTGGAGGCTGAAATGAAGAGATGCAATTTAGTAATATAAAAATTTATGAATGCATAAAACTCATTAGTAAAGGAAAGTATATAGTCAGCTATGGAATACTCTGATAATGTAAGGGGGGGTGTAAAAATCACCTATAACTCTAGTATAAAATTAAAGGACAAAAGTACTAAAAATAAATTATCTACAATAATACATTAATGGAAATATAATAGAAAGTGATATGAATTGAGACATTAAACAGGAAATGTGAGGGAGAAAATTAAAAGGATAAGGTTTTATAAATATTGAAGTTGTACTGATATCAGTTAAACAAAGAATGTTAGTAAGCCTCATGGTAACCATAAAGAAAAATCCTTTGATATACAAAAGATAAAGTAGATATACAAAAGATAAAGGAGGCAATTCATCAAGAGGCTATAATAATTGCAAATATCTATGTATCCAACATAGAAATTAAATATATAAAGCAAATGTTAACAAATATGTAACATGCTTCCATAATAAGAATAAAGCATTTATGAAGTGCCCTGATGGAGCTGCAGCTGGGTCAATCACCTCCGAAGGAACAAGCCACACACCCTGGATTTGATTCCTGGGCCAGGGGAAACAACCAGTGTGAACAACTAAATAAAATAAAATAAATCTGTTTCCTCAAAAAGAAAGAGAATTAGGGATAGAAGGAATATCCCTCAATGCAATTAAGTCATGTGACAACATTGCTTAACAGTTAAAAGATGAATGTTATTCTTCTAACCTCAGTAATAATACAAAGATGTTTATTCTTGACACTTCTATTCAAAAGAGTGCTGAAATTTCTAGCCAAAGCAATTAGTTAAGAAAAAGAAATAAAAGATATCCAAAATAGAAATGAGGAAATAAACTTGTCTCTGTTTACAGATGGCATTGTCATTATCTTAATGAAGAAAATCCTAAACACTATCAAAAAACTGTTAGAACAAATAAATTCAGTACAGTTACAAAATACAAAATAAAAATAAAAAATTAGTTGCAAAACTATATCCTAAATAACTATCCACACCCTAAACTGAATGTAATAATGTAAACAATGGAAATATAAAAATATTAATAATAAAAAACAAAAATTTTTTAAAAGAAAATAAAAATATCAGCAAAATAGACAAATGTTAAATTTTATGCAATTAAAACACATAGGAATAAATTTAACAAAGAGCTAAAAGATCTGTACCCTGAGAACTCTGACACAATTATGAAAGAAATTGGAAAAGTTATATAAATGAGAAAATACTCAGGCTCATGGATTAAAAGAATTAATGTTATTAAAATGTCCATACAATCTAAAGCAGATTCAGTGCAAACTGTACCAAAAGGCATTTTTCACAGATATTTTAATTTTTTTTCAAAATTCATATGAAGCACAAAAATCCTGACTAGCTAAAGTGATTTTGAGCAAGAAGAACAAGGCTGTAGTCATCACAGTCCCTGGTTCATTATGGTACAAAGCTATATCTATCAAAATATCATGATACTATAAGGAAAATAAATAATAAAGAGACACATAGACTAAGGGAACAGAATAGACAGCCCAGAAAATACATTCCTGCATATATGCTCAATTTATCTTCAACAAAAACACCAAGAATACGCAATAGGATAAGAAAAGTTTCTTCAATAAACGATGTTGGGAAAATCGTATACACATGCAAAATGACATTGGACTTTATCTTATACTATACTATACACAAAAATCACCTTGAAATGGAGTAAAAACTTAACTCTTAATACTTGAAACCATAAAACTTCTCCAAGAAAATATGGGGACAAACTCTTTGATGACCTCGGCAATTATTTTTTTTTAATTTGACACCAAAAGCACAGAAAAAAAAAAAAAAAGCAAGTAGGACTACATCAAATTAAAGTTTCTTCACAACAAAGGGAACAATTAACAAATTGAAAAAGCAAGCTACCGAATGGGAAAGAAAAATATATGCAAACTATACATCAGAGAGGGCCTTAATATTCAAAATAGATAATAAGGTTATACAATTCAACAGTAAAAAAAAAAACAATTGCTAAAAGATGAGACAAAGACTTGAATAGTCATTTTTACAAAAAAAAAAAAAAAAGACATACGGTCAATAGGCACATAGAAGATACAGTTAAAATCATCAAGGAAATGAAAACCACAATCTCAATGAGCTATCACCCCACATCTGTTAGGATGGCTAATATCAAAAACTGAAAAGATTCTGTGTTGACAAGGAAGTAGAGACAAGGGAACCCTTTTGCACTACTGATGAAACTGTAAATTGGTACAGACATGTGGGAAAAAATGAAGATTTATCAAAAAGTTAAAGACAAAACTACCATTGTTCCAACAATTCCACTTCTGGGAATACATCCGAAGAAAATGAAAATACTATGTCAATGAGATATCTGCACTCCCATGTTCATCACAGCATTACCCACAGTAGCCAAGATAAGGAAAACACTAAAAAGCAGTCACTGGAAAATCTCTCTCTCACACGCACACACTCTCACTAGATTCAACCTTAAAAAAAGGAAATCCTGCCATTTTGTGTCAACATAGATAAAACTGGAGGACATTATGAAATTAGTCAAAGAAAGAAAGACAAACACTGCATGATCCCACTTACATGTGGAGTCTAAAAACTGAATTCATGGTAAAAGAGCAGAATGGCCTGGGGGACTGAAGGTGGGAGAGGTAGGTCAAAGGATTTTTACTTCAAACTTTAAGCCATAAGATAAAAAAGTTCTGGAGATTTAATGTATAGCGACTATGTTAATAATAATGCATTGTCTACCTGAAATTTGCTGAGAGTAGAGTTAAATCGTTCTCACAGCACACACACGCAAAGTTAACTATGGTGTACCCTGGGGGTATAGCACTTTGGTCCACTGCTTCCAGCCAAGAGCAGAGTACATATACATCCTAAGGACCTGGGTTCATGTCCTGAGGCTGGGTAAAACAACCAAGAAGAACAACCAAATAAAAATAAATAAAATGTTTCTACCTTCTCTCTCTTCCTGTCTGCCTACTCCCCATTTATGGCTGCACCTTTAAAAAAAAATCTAACTACGTTAAAGATATGGATGTGTTAATACAAACATATATCAAAACATCATACTGAGCACCTTAAATATATACATCTTCTGTTTGTCAATCATATTTCAATTTTTAAGGTAGGGGAAAAATGATAGTTCTGAGAAGTAGCAGCAGATCTAATACTTGCTAAGTGATAAAGTTTCCTTTGAGTTTGAATTCACTTGAGAAGTATTTCTATCAGATATTTAGTGCTCTGAGTACAATCTATCAGAGTGAGCATTAAAAGATTAAAGAGTAAGAAACTTGAGAAACTAAATCCAGGAGAAATGTATAACAAGAAGCAACATGGCACCCATGTTTCTGACCAGTGATCAAACACTTCTGTAGGCTGAACTCAACCCAGAATTATTTCTTTTAGTCAAAAAGAGGGAATAATTCACACTACCTCAATAGCATGGTTCCATGTGATAAAATACAAAAAGCCTTCAGATAAAGAAATAATTGTGGTAAACTTAATGTTTTATATACAGATGTCGATTTACAAAGATGTACAACTTAAGCTTATATAGCTTTATGATGCACTGTTCCTTCAATAAAATTAACTTTAAAAAATAAAAAAATTAAAACGTCACATAGATTTTTTAAAAAAAGACATTTTTGATGAAATAAACCACATAATTGAGACCATCCATTTTGTAATCTTAGGAGGTAAGAAAAAAAAACTGGTGCAGAAAAAGTATATGTAAGTAAAAACAGAGATAACTATAGGGCTCTAGAGTCTCTATTCAAAAGATAAACTTGGAGCTACAGCACTGAATATATGCAATTAAGATTAGTTCTCATGAGTGTCCGATGAAGTGGTTAGACAACTATCAAAATAACTAAACAAAAATATTTTTTTATTTATTATTTTATTTTATCATCAGAAACAAATGAAAAAGACATTAAGCCCAAAACAGAGCACAATGTGAGCACAATGGAGTAAAAGATCCCCCATTTCCTTGGGTGGGAGCCCTTAAAGATTCCTGTTTTCTTATGACATGGATGTGCACCTGTACTTTGTCTCATGAGTCCATGGGATAAGGTAGACTGTTATGCTATGATAACAAATTATCACAAAAAACCCTCAACAAGGGTTGATTTCTGGTTCACACTCTGCACAACACAGAGTAGCCAGAATTCTGTTCCCTATAGTATAGTCTCAGGCTGACCACACCTCCAACTAGAACACTACTGGTGGTTATGTTAGACAGGAGAAGAATGTGGAAAGCTATCCACCACCTCACAAAACTTCTGCTAGGAAGTGACATGCATCACTCACTGTAATGGCACAGCCAAGCCCCATGGCCCTGCCTGAATTCAACAGGGTACAAAGATCTAATCCTGCCCTGTTTATAAATCATGTAATCTATCACAGCATGCTCAGGATGACTATACAGGGTAAACCATGTAATTCTGACTCTACAACACCAAAGTTTTTCTAAAACGAAGTTGTCTTTACAAAATCATAAGTCAAAAGCTCCAGGGGGAGAGGAGGTAGATATAGAAAGCCAGGAAGAACAACAGAAGAAAAATAAATCGTGTTTCTTTCTCCTCTCTCTTCCTGCCTGTCTGCTCACCTTCATTCCTGCCTTCACCTTTCCTTTTAATAGCAAATAAAATAAAGAAGCTCCAGGAAATATTATAAATAGTTACCTGGATAGGGTGGGCTCTATTGGTAATAATGATCAGTATTGTGGTGTTTACAGTCAGCAGCTTCCTTTCTATAAAGATGACTTCAATTTTAACTCCAGCCTGGTATAGTCAGGATTTTAGGCCTTCAGATTATTTGTGAAGATTCTCAATGGGGAAGAACAATCATCAAATTCAGTGGAATATTTCTTGTGTACCTATTCCAAAAAGAAACATCACATTTAAGAACCTGAGTGAAGATGGGTTGTAAATCTGTGAATTTGATAGATTTATCTTTCTCACCAACGAACCTGATCTTTCAACAAAACCTTTAATACAAAGGTCTCAATTTCAAAATTAATTTTAAGAAAGAAAGCGTAAATTTGATGGCAGAAAGTTCGGTCGAGAATTTACTAATTATTCTTCGATAAGGTGAGCTTCAATTTTCTCAGTAAAGAGAATGAAATGTAGACCACGGGAGTCTTAAGTCTAAGTGAAATACTCATGTGGTTGTATACACCATCTTCCCACTGCAAGCAGGGAGGAGCTGTGGGTCTGCTTGGCAACCACAGAGAGGAGGCAACAGCCCTCAAACAAGACTTCCAGTAAATGACTTCTCGTTAAAGTTCTCACAAACCACATTTATCATTTCATTTGAGCATGATACTGCCTGAGGCAAGAGAAAGAATGAAAAGTTTTCTTAATATCTCTTTCATTCTTTTTATTACATTTTTATATCATGTTTTTTCACCTTTTATACTACTCAGTCAAGCCCCTTCTCTGATGCCGCTTCCTTTTTTTTTAAGTGCTTATTATAATAGGGACATCTAGGAATTCAGAGCTGAGAATGGCCTTCCATTTCTAGAGTCCCAGGGCTCAGTCTCCAGTACTACAGAAGGTTTATAAATTCTAAGCAGCAATAACACCATACTTTCCTCCCATAGTCAATGGCTAAAGAAAGGGTAGGTAAAAGAGTTGGCTGATTGACTAACTGATTAAAAGAAGAGAAAATCTTGTGTGTGTGACCTGAGAACTTTCCCAATGTCAATGTCAAACTCAGGTCTTAAAGCGAAAGAGGGGTCAGCAAGGTTAGAGGTCACTTCTTCCCCTTTCTTGATTGCCTCCCTCACTCACCATTTGGTTAATCCCAGCTCCACTTTCTCTTGGCTCCAGCACTACCATTACACCTAATCATTGACCTAGATCTAGGCCCTCATTAGTTTAATGATTTAGTCACTTGTTTGAAGCCTTACCTTCAGCATTGTTGAGGTGATCATATACAAAAATTCTCAACAAAATACTAGTGAATCAAATTCACAATTCATTGCGAGAATCATAAACCATGATCACAGTGGGGTTTATTCCCCTGTGATATAAGGGACATCCCCCAGGGATGTAAGAATGGCTCAGTGTGTCAAATCAATAAAAGCAACATATTACATCAACCAAAGGAAGGGCAAAAAGCAACAGACACAGAAATAGCATTTGGCAAGAAGCAACATCAATCTATGAGAAAAATCCTCAACAACATGGGTAAGAAGGAAATGTACCTCAACGTAATAAAGGTCATCTATGACAAACTCACAGACAGCATCAGTAGTCAAGGTGAAAAAACAAAAGCTTTTACTCTTAAGATCAGGAACAAAAGAAGGTCGACCTCTCGTAGCAGTATTATTCAGCATAGTATTGGAAGTCCTAGCTAGAGTAATTAGAAATAGGAAATAAAAATGTATCCAAATTGGGAAAGGAAGAAGTAAAACTATTACTATTTGCAGCTGGCATGATAATGTATATGCAGAAAACCCCAAAGCTTCCAGTAGAAAGCTGTTAGAAATAATAACTGCAGTGATGTAGTAGTCTACAAAATTAATATACAAAAGCTGGTTTCATTTCTATTTGTAAATAACCAACCATCAGAAAGACAAATCGAGAAAATAAAACTACCTACAGTTGCATCGAAAACAATTAAATACTTCAGATAAATCTAACCAAGGAGGTAAAAGACCTGTACATTGAAGACTATGAAATATTATTGAACAAAATAGAAGACACAAAGAAACAAAAAGATATCCTATGCTCACTGGAATAATCAGTCTAATTTAAATGGCTATATTACCTAAGGCAATATGCAGAGACAACACAATCCCATTCAAAATTGTAATGGCATTCTTCACAGTAGAACAAAAATGACAAAACTTATTTGGACTGCAAAATGAAAGAGCTAAAACAATGCTGAGAAAAAAAGACCAAAAAATGGAAGCATCATGCTCCCTTGACTCCAAACTATACTACAAAGCTATAGTAATAAAAAAACATTTGCTATTGGAGGGAGGAAAAAAAACAGAAACACAGATCAATGGAGCAGAATTGAAAATACAGAAATATATACGCCCATCTATGGATTTTAATTATTACAAAGTAGTCAAGAACGTGTAATGGAATAAGGAAATCTCTTCAAAAAAGTTATTGAAAAAATAGACAGTGTAAAAGAATTAAACTTGGTCACTATCTACCACCATACACAAAAATTAATTCAACATGGATTAAAGACTAGAATGTAAGATCTGAAACTACAAAGTACATAGAAGAAAACATAGACAATGCACACAATGATATCAGCTTTAAAGATGACTTTGAAGATTTGATTCCAACAAGGGAAACAAAAGAAAAAAATATACCAATGGTATTATATCAAACGACAAATCTTCTGCACAGTAAAACAAAAAGGCATGCTACTAATGGAAGATTTTTTGAAAATCATACATCTGACAAGGCATTGATATCTAATTATGTAAAGGACACATACAATACAAAAATGAATAAGTAAAATTCCCAATTAAAATGTGGACAGAGGATCTAAGTAGATAGGTTTCAAAACAAATGGTCAAAACGTACATGAAAATATCTCCATCATCCATTATTACTAGGGAAATGTAAATCAAAGCAGCAGGAGATATCACATCTCATGTATGAGACTGGCTATTATATTATCCGATCTAAAAGAAGCAGCAAATATTGAAGAGCATGTAAAGAAAAGGGAACCCTTGTACACCAGTTGATATGAATGCAAATTGGTGTAGCCATTATGGAAAGCAGTAGGGAGAGTGTTCAAAAACTTGAAAATAGAAATTCCATGTGATACAGTTATACCAATTTGGGGTATCTATCTGGAAAACAGAAAAAACACTAATTCAAAGAGATATGCACCTCTGTATTTATTGCAGCATTATTCACAATAGCCAAGAGCTGTAAACAACCCAAATGTCCATCAACAGATGAATAGATAAAGATGTGGTATATATACACAATGGAATACTACACAGCTATAAAAAGTGATGAAATCCTGCCATTTGCAACAACACAAATACACCTATATGTTGGTGGCAGAAAGCAGAGCAAGGACAAAGTGGGTGTTGGCAGAACATCAGGACACCAGGCCCAGAGCACTGGGCGAATCCAATGTGGGAAAGCACTGGGGCAGTGTTCCTGTAACTATTCACTCCCCAAAACAAGATAGACACAGTTATGTAGTTAGAAAACAAAGGCTGAATAAGCAAATTCAATATAAAGATAAAATTATTTGGTAAGCTGCTGGAAGCAATGCTGTGTATGAACTCAGTAAATAGGTGAAAGGCAGGGTATTCAGGGCTCTCAGTCCATGAGTGCTGACCCCCTGACCCTACCTTTCTATCATCTCACTCTCTCTGAGTATCTCGATTTCCAGCAGCAATCCCCGACTCTCCCCTGTTCCCGGGAGCAATCCCGGCATCTATAAGGTACTGTGCTTAGTGAAATAAGTCAGAGTGAACAAGATAAATACTGGGCACACCCTGGTGGAGTAGTGGTTAGGTCAACTGCCTCCAAAAGAGGTCAACCCACATAGCCCTGATTTCAAGTCCCAGGTCTGAGGGGAAACAAGTGTGAACAACTAAATAAAGAAAATAAAATGAAGTACGTCTTCCTCCTCTCTCTTCCTCCCTGCCTGCCTTCTTGTCTTCATTCCTGCCTGCAACTTTCCTTAAAATAACAAACAAATGCTGTATGATTTCCCTTATATTAATATATAAAGGAATGAAATAAAAACTAAATTAAATAAAAATAAACTTTCAGACTATAAGATCAAATTAGTGGTTACCAGAAGGAAAGGTAAAAGCGGGGTAGGTAAATCAGGTAAAAGGAGTCAACTGTATGGTGAAGGATAGACCTGGACTGTCAGTGGTGAACATAATGTATTATAAGCAGGTGACTCATAATGATACACACCTTAAACCTCTACAGCACTATCACCAATGTTCCTTCAACAAAAACTTTTTAACAAAAGAAAGAAGAAACTGCCACTCTAAAAATATCTCTCTGTTGTCAACTTCCTCCTACTTTTCCTATCGTCCCCTCACTACATTTTATCTTTTCAACACGTTCATCTTGGGGAAAAGGATAACTAGCAGGACTTCTTTTTTTTTTTCTTTTGATAAGACATATGTGCGTTCATGTTCTTAACGGGTAGCTGCCTTCTATAGCTGGTTTGCTCAACACTCAGCATCTTGAGAGTGATTAACAAATGTGAAAAATAAAACACAATTCTGTTCAGCAATGTCTCACAAGTAGGAAAAGGATGCCTTCCATGAAAATCTTGTTCAGAAGATTCAGGATAACATATGAGTCTATTCTGGGATTGGCAGATTCTATCACATCTTGAGGACATTTTCTCCAGAGGAAGGGGTACATTCATTTCCTAATGTGCTGTTTTCTTGAGATCACTTTTCTGTCGCATGTCACAGAATTTTAAAGAACTACTACTGAACTCTTTGAAGATTTTTTTTCCACCAGAACGAGTCTAAGCAATGACATTCCTTAACTATGAAATGCTATCTCTCTGGTTCATATGAAGGCTCTGCTACTTGCTAGCTGAGTGACTTTGGGTTAAATTAATCTCCTGAAGCCTCAGTTTCCTTATCAGTGAATTTGGAAATACATTTTCATGGTTGTGAGGATTCAATGAACTAATATACATAAAGCATGTAGCTCAGTGCCTGTTGGTAAATAAATGCACTCCAAAAGTTAAATATTCTTGTTACTACTGTTTTTGTTGCTATTTTAACACCGTCTTTCCACTACTCTGCTAAATGAAGGAAGAAAGCAGACCGAATTTGATTAACCTGGGCTATCTCCCTCGGATAAAAATAGCTGAGAGAATACACTAGCCATTTTCAAGGCTCAAAGGGTACCAAGTAGGAGACAGAAGAGATTCTTTTTGGATGAGCATACAGAAAGAAGTAGCAACCACTTGTAGGATTCAACTGAAGCTATTTCATCTCACTATCAATAAAATTGCCAAATATTCATTTCCCCACACTAGAATGGAGTCTGTGGGAAATGGTGAGTGCCCTATCACTTGGAGACTCAGCTGTGTCTCTTTTGAATTCAACATGGTTATGATTTAGTTGCAAGTTACACATACAAGCCAAGATAGAATGTGCTATAAGGCTACTTATTGGTTGTCAAGTGAAGGTCATGACTAGAAATGCAAACAAGAAGTACCTCAATGCCATCATGTTCATGTATTTCTTCCATGTTTCTCTCTGTGATTACAGAAGCCTCCTCTGCTTCTCAGCTTGCATGAGAGAGTTTGAACCCCAAAATGTTACTCATTTTACACCTTAGAGACCAGCTGCCTAAAATGATTATCAGTACAATATCCTCTGGTTGTCACGCACCCAGAATTGTCTGGAAGGAACTATGCTTAGTTCAGCTGCAATCTATACCAATCAAGTATGGCCAGGTACTGCATTAACATTGGACAGTATCCCAGAGAAGAAGATAGAGTTCCTAGAAGTGGGAAAAAGGCCACTTCAGGACAGCACCATAACGGGTCTTCGCTACACTCTAGAATGAAATAAAATTGGAACCAATTTCCTTTAACTATCTTATACCTCACGAACTCTCTCAGTCCAGGGCAAGAACTTGTTCACCAATAGATTCAAATTAGTTATTAATTTCTGAAAAATCAGTCTGAAACATTACAAATTATCAAGTCAATCATTTATTTCCTCAATTAACAATGAAGGACATCTAGCAAGTTTCATTGAATATAACACACCATCGGTTTTAAAACATAGTGTTTCTGTATGTCTGACTAAGAGAGAAACAACATGCCGAATGTAGTTGCAAAATATTATCAACTGTAAAAAGTTATCCCAATTTCAAAGATGTTGAATTGTAAGGATATGCGCATTTTAGAAGGGATGAGATATGAAAAATTAGCTTGATCATTCTGTGTGCTCTGACACAGCCTCTCTGCTTCCTTCATTTAACACACGAGGGTTGAGTCAGGCAAACGGTGAATGAGCCTGTGATAAGCAATGTGAGGGGGACAGGCAATGCAGAAATGCTTAGGAAATTATCTCTGTCATCTAGGAATGTAGAGGACAAGAGGAGACAATCCTAGAGAAATAATTGAAAAACAAAGAATTCTTACAGGTTTTGAAAGGCAACAAGATTTTCCTCACTTACTGACTTTTTCATGGGATTCCTTCTGCCAGGAATGCTTCTCCTTTGTCTGGCTAACTTCTATTTATCCTTTGATCACATATCTGTCCCTTCCATAAGGACACAAACAAGAGCCGGGTTACTAACTTCTATTGACACAGCCATTTTCCTTCAAAGTCCTTAACACTACTCCAGCTGAAATTCATGCTGGTCTAGCACAAGCTTTAGCTCAGTAAGGGTAGAACGTAGACTTGCTCATTAGTGTTGCTCCAGTTTTAACAGGGTCTGCTAAATGAATGAATGCTTCAAACATGAAAATTAAATGCTTTTATGTTGGTTTTTTGTTTTGCCTCAATTTAGCTGCAGAAATTTTCTGCTCCTTTTCCATGAATCCATGAATATTTATATTAACATGTGAAAAGCAATTTGGAAAACTCCCTATGAAAACTGAGGACAGTAGACATGAAAAGGGCTCAGACATAGACAAGTTTTCAACTGGTATCGTGAAGTGGACCCTATTTCCTACAGACAAAAACAGGACATTTAGATGGCAAAGATGGGACAGAGTTATGCGCTGGTGACTAAGGGGAAGGGAGGAAGCAGATTAATCTGAGCAGGAGCAGAGCAGCCAAGCCAACAACAAGTAAGTACTATGTGATGACAACAGGCCACTGCAGAGTAAATATCTGTGGTCTGACAGGACTTCATACAAATGGTCAGGGCCAATGCAGGGAATTTTGGCACCTAAGGTGAAAAACAAATTTGATGCCCCTATAAGCCCTGATCTAAATGTCTTGCCCAAATGTCCATACCACTCAAATGATCCTAATACCAGAAATGCCAATAACCCTTCAGTGCCAGAGACAATCCTTATTGTACTTACCTATGGCTGGACCACACTACGGTGTTCTGCTCCCTTTGAAGAAATAGGTGCTCTGAGACAGGAGGGATGGGTGTGGGGGGAAGAGGACAGGGAGAATCCTCTTCCTGGATGGCTCCTGTTTCCTCAGAGGGGCAGGAATAGCAGTAGCGGCCACAGCCCACCACAGTCAGTACCAGTAAGGGTCATCTTTAACACGGGGCAAAAGAGGCAGCTGCTTGTGGGCCCCTCAACAGACTGGGCCTGGGACAAATCAACTTCCCATTTTGCCTCACATTAAAGATGGCTCAAGCTTATTAAAAAGGGACAAAATGGACATTTATATTAAAATGACAGGATGGTTGAGAAATATGACAAAAATGGTAATATACCATTTAACACAGTACATACAGTCGTGATTCAGGAGAGTTTTCATGGTCAGGGAACATGTGACCTAGACTTGTAGGGAACTCACTGGGTAAACACAAGCGGGAGAGAATCCAGGTAAAGGTACCAGACGATTCAGGGTCCAAAGTCGGAAAGATCAAAGCATCTCTGGAGAAACATCATTAGTCCAGGCAGGCAAGTTGGAAAGGTCAACTGGGGAGAGATGGAGAGAAGGGTTGGATTTAGTGTTAAGCTCATGAAGTTAAGCTTTGGATCCTGGGCCCTTCCAAAGTGGGTATGTTTTGTTCCACAGACACAGGAGGAAATCGCAGCCTCCGGTTCTCCAGCAAAATTGTGTTTGCCGAACTCCATCCTTGATGGCAGGAAGAAGTGTCCAGAATAGATGCTGCTCTCTGAAATCCAGAGGGAAGATGCTGGCAATAGGACAGGCACTGAGTATCTGAGGCTGCTGAGATGGCTCTGGAAGCCAAGACGAGACTCAAAAAGGCTTTCCAGGGCATGCCCTTTCTGAGCAAGACCCTGCAGAGGAAGTCAGAGAGACAGCAGCACCTCCAAGACGTGGTTCTGAAACAGACAACTCTTCTTCAACAATCAGAAACACATTGCTCTCAACCATGCCAGAAGAAACGGGAATTTTTTCTTCAGATAATTACATAATAAAACTGTTGAACATGAAAAGATGATCAAAGAGCACGAATAAAACATATAGACAAAGTGACCTAGCGGTGTAGTAGGCAGGAAAATGATGATGAAAAGAATGATGATGATATCATTTTCTTGGATTTTGTGATTGTGATATTATCTTTGTAAAAAATGATCATGGGATGATTTCTTTTCTCATTTAGGATAGGTCAATGTTCACTTTTCTTCCTGATTTTTAATTTATTTCCTCTTTTTCATAAAGAGGGCTGAAGAAGGTATCTTGGGTCTAGGCACTCCCAAACCTGCAGGTGATGCCTTTTAAGTCTTGCCTGCCCATGATATAGGCAGAGAATATATTTGGTCAGGAACAGTGGAAAAGAAAAAAATGTCATATAATCAGTTTTCATGCTAATGTGTACAAGAAAGAACATAAATCTTTGTTTATCAGTGTTGCAGCTTTATCTTCCATGATCCGTATTGAGAATTACTTGGAGATTAAATGCCTTTTTTATTTTTTTTAAGTTTTCCTTCTATTTGCGATTTTGCTGCAGGAATTTATCTGCTGATTCTCCATTTGGCAGTGGAAAGACTTGCCTGTAAAGTAAAACTATAAAACTATTTTGCTCCAATCGAAACTCCTTCCTGAACATCATGGTGTTATTAATACATCACATCCATTTTATCCATATCACTTTTCCTGGGGTTGGCTACAGGCGCAGATTAATCGTTGTCGCTGCATTATGCAGTGGAACTTAATTTCTATTTGAATGTTTAACACCATTGTAATGATTTTATTGCAATTAGGAATGATAAATGTTTCCCTTCCAGTTTCAAAATCAATATGCACAAAGTGGAGGAGATAGGCGGGAATGTGGCGGTTATTAGAACTGTGGACGTTCAAGGAACTGAGGGAAGATGAAGGAAAGCTAAAAGCACGAGTGCTAATTATGCACCTACTGTGAGCAGTGGATATTCTAGTATTTCAGGAAACAGACATGATCATAGCAAAAGTGCTAGTCAAAACAGCTAACATTTACCACAGATCTACTCCCAGTAAACACTTTGCACCCATTTCTTCAATTGCTCTTCATATTAATTTCATAAGGAAAGTATCATTTGGTTCCTTTCTATGGATGAAGCTCAGAGGAGTTCATGTAACTGGGCCGTAATGAGAAGTGCTCAAGGGAAGACTCAGGATTTGAATTTAAATCTGTCCAATTCCAAACTCTAAAAATTTAATACTCACTGCATTCATTTTCTATTGCTGCCTAATGAATTACCATGAACCTATTTGTTATCTCACAGTTCTGTAAGGTCAGAAGTCTGGCAGAGCTCGCCCAGGTTATCTGCCTAGATTCTCACAGGCTGAAGTCAAGATGTTTGCTGAACTGGACTCTGATATGAAAACTATGGGTTAGAATCCATTTCCAGTCTGATTCAGGTTAAGGGCAGAATTCAGTTCCTTGAGGTTGTAAGACAAAGGTTTCATGTCTCTGCTGTCAGCTGAGAGTCTGTTCTCAGTTTCTAGTGATCTCCCTCATCCTTTGACAAGTAGGAACCTTTATCTTTATGTTGGCAGTGTGTGTTGAATCTTATTTAGATACATTTGCCAAACTCCTTTGTAGTGTAATATAAAATTATAAAGGGTGTGATATCTCAATATGTTTCCGGTCCTGAGCTTCAGTACAGAAAAATCATTTGGGGGAGTTACGGAATTCTCCCTACCACACCTGCACTATCTTCTGGACCATGTACATGCTGTACTATTCAGTTCTGGCCAGAAGCTTGTCAAGGGGGTCCCAGCATTTACTTTAGAACAATGAGAAAACCAGAACCCATAGCCCAGGTGATCACTGGGGAAGAGACTGTAGGAAGGCTAACTCTACTATTATCACTTGATGGCAGGCTTATGTAACTATAGACTTCCAGTTGCCTCTCCATCCTCATCCCTCATTGAATCATGCTCCAGCCACAAAGAAGGTATCAGCATGCATCAGCACTCATCTGCAGCCCTATGGAAGTCACCACAGTTCCCTCTGCCTAGAATTCCACTCTGTTTCTGCTTGGCTTACCCTTCTCCATCAGACTCATTTACACTTCCCTTCCCTTAAGAACCATTGCTTATCCTAATACTGGAGGAAGGGTCTCTCCTATACTAACGCTTGTATGTATGTATGTATCTGTGTATGTATGTATCTGTGTAGTATCACTCATCAAGCTGCATTATAACTCCTACCTGCTCCTCTCTTCCCATCCATTGATGTGGTAGTCCGCTTTGTTGATGGACTAGAATCTTTTTCATGGATTTAGGTGATTTCTTCATGGCTTAGGGTTTTGGTCCAAGTTAGTTAAACAATTCTCTTGGGCTGAAATGTAAATAAAAAGTGAGTCTTCAAAATAAAAGTGATAAAAGTGCACAAAATGGCAGCAAGGAATCTTGCTTGTCCCAACAACACTTCAAAAATCCTCACTAATATCATGACTTTCGTGGTAGGCACATTTTCAGAGCTAACCGCATGTACTTCTTTCTTATGTCCTACCCTTTTGATATAAGTTTCACTAAAATCAAATCTCTAAAGAAAATATTTTTGAGTATCAAAGATTCAGAGATTTGTCTTTGGACTGCGTGGACTAAGCTTATCGGCAAATCAAACTAAAAATGGAAATTAACAAGAGAGATGATGAGACTCTATTTGCAAATGTGTGTCATCTTAATTAAAATGAAGTGCAGGAGGAAAATATTCAAATGCGAAAATGTATTTAAATCCTAATTAAAAGGGTTGATTTTGTCTTATAGTAATCATATTTCAAAAAGGTTATTATAAGTTTGAGAAATTGAAAATAAAGAAGAAAGCATATTTTAGAGATACAAAGAAAGAAAAGAATAGACACTGAGAAAGATTAAAATAACGAATTCTTCACAAGTATTGAGCTTTTTGGTCATAGTCATAAGAAAACTACTCTGGTACCATCTGGACGCACTTTTTCTTAAATAAAAGATAAAAATTAATTAGAATGTCATTAGGAAGTAACTATCAATGTTTGAATACAGAGACTTGAAAAAAGGAATAAGGCCTAGATATGTTGTTTAGCTATAAGATAGAAAAATAATAAATAAATGAAAATGTTTCTTCTCTTCCTTCAGGCCATTTCAAAATTGCCTTCAGTCAGGGTTCTTTAAAATTCTTCAAATATCCAAGATAGTAGCCTAGCTATATTGGTTAAGGCACATTTTGAGAGGCAGATCAAAATTCTACTTGTCACAACTTGGAACAACCTAGCACAGAAAGAAGTAACATTTTAAATACTTCCTGGCAAACTTTATTCATAAACACAACAAAAATTAAAAGTTTAAAATGAATTACTGATCAAACTTTTCCCCATTTCCACAAAACTCCCTATGAAGATACAGAGAAAGAAAAAAGCAGAGTACCATGAATCATGTTATTATTGGGGACACTGCAGCCAAAATCTTAGCTGTTCTATCACTCCCCTCAAGGTTGACAGAAGATGACTGAGAAAAACCTACACATCTTGCCCTCTGCCTCCTGATGCCACATAAAAAGGGACGAAGTATCTCCTTGATTCAATTAGAATTCCTTGATTGTAAAAAAGAAAAGAAACAAAAGCAACCACAAAACTTTATTAACTTAATTAAAAATATTTTGTTAGCAATAACTTCAAGGTTCACACCATCAATGGAATATTGGAAAACCAGCCTTGAAAATGAGTAGGGCCCAAGACAGTCCTGGCTGAGAGGTGAACTCCCGGCTGATAAGCAAAAATCACAAGACACGTGGAAGAAGAAATGAGGACCCCGGATAGTTTCACTCACTGTCTCTTGCTTCTGCTCCAAGAAGGGAACACCCAACTGACCTAGCTTGGTGTGCCACTATGCAGGATAAGGAGCCCCTGATCACAATCCCAGCAAAGGGTATCTGATGAGTCTCCCTGAAATTAGAATAAAACTCAGAACTCCTTTCCAAGCCTACAAAGTTTAAATGACCCAGTCCCCTGGGACAATCCCCTAGGTCACCCCATGCCCAACACCTACCCGTCACCTATGTCTCAGCTCCCGTGACACCTTCTCAGAGAGACTTTTGCTGTCCACGCATTCTCAATCACAGTAAATAGCATCATTTTTCATTCGCTGACTTTTTATATGCCTAGTCCTCCTTCACTCTTACAAAACGAGTAGAGATCACACCTGAGAATACAGACTATCTCTTCTCTCCAGTTATACCTAATCTCCCACCTGGTGTTTGGCTCAAGTGTGAAATAAGCAAATATTTAAATGAAGGCATAAGGCAATCTTTCAGCACTGCAACATTGCTCGTAATTAATCATAGATCTTCTTTCATGATAAACAGCAAGTTCTCCCAGGGTAAAGACTGTGTCTTCCTCATCTCTCTTGTGCCCATCACTGTGTCCGTCTCGTGATACCATCCTCAGTGCCCGTTTATTGCCATGTGTCCTATTTCGTCTTGGGTTCTTGCTTTATCAACTGTGAGGCAGGCAAAGAAAGCAATTTTCTCAAATGATTCCAAATCAAATTTCATCAGATGATAATAAAAAGAATAAAAAGTCCTTCCAGGGAAGCACTGAAAATAGTGCCAACACTCTCACAGTTGTACAGCCCTACATGCTTGGGCCCAGCCTGTCTTTCCAAGGGCATGGAACACATGGTTCAGAAGTTCATCCAAATGATCAACAGACAAACCAGGGGCTCACTGGGTGGGACCCTCCTGGACGTCCATCTCCATGAAGAGCCAGGCGATGAGAAACACCGCCATGAAAAAATCCTCCCAGGAAACTGAACACCCATCTCCCCTGGTAATAAATAGCTCAGCTGGGGAATTATAATTGTGTGTATAATGCAGCTCAGATATAGGGAATAATTACACTCTAGAAGCCATACAGTAATAAAAAGCTCCAGTCAGGGAAAAGAATGCTTGTTTGCCATGGTTTGACAGGCAAGCCACAAACAAGAACCACTTTTTCACCTTTTATTCAATAAAATCAGCATATTAAATATTCAGACTGAGTGTCTCCATTAAGCAATTCACTTCTACCTCTCCTCCCATCTCCCCACCTCTTCTTGTTTTGTTTTCAAGTCAGGGAGGGAAAAAGAAAGAAAGAAAACCAAGTGCGTGATGTGGTTTATAATGAAGCTGCTTCAGGGGCCTCTGCTGCGTTCAGGAGCCCCTCTCCAGTCCACAGGGGCTCAGGGATCAACAGGGGAGCGTGTCAGTTTGGGCTGGGCCCCCGGCAGCAGGCAGACCACCATTCTCAGTCTGGGAGAGCACGTTGGCGGGGTGGCGGGCCTGTAGGAGACAGAAGGAACCTGCTTCCCCTCCATCGCATATCAATAAGAAAACGCACCTGGTGTGAACATACTGACGTGGGTGGATGCTCTGAGGTGTGAACTGTGGCTAATGAAACACATAACAGCACAACACCGTAGCAGAGTCAGGGCAAAGGAGAGAGAGGTTAAAAGGCTGGGGAACTGGACTAGGATGATGAAGAGAAAGCGACATACTCTGTAAACACAATCGACTTCGCTCAAAGATACCCAGAGGTGATGTGGACATTTTCTTGGATGACTTCAGTCTTTCTCTCCCGTTGGGAAGAAGGTTTGGACTTCTCCATTTTAATCTGCTTGGAAGGATGCGGTTACAGACAGAGAGAGAGGAGGGCACCTGGCAATGTCTCTTTCTCCAGAAAGCGGGAGGAAAACTGATCGCCGGAGCTCCTCAGCCGAGGCAGAGGTCGCAGGCTTTCTCCCGGACTCTGCCCCTGACGCTGATGGGCAGAGGGCCGGAGCACGTGCAGATGTGACCCCTGGAGGCCAGTCTGCTCTGGCCGAGGGCATGAGATCAACGGTAAGGAGGCAGAGCGTGAATTGCAGAAACTGGTGAGGCTGCTTCTGCTCAGTGAGCACATTCCAGAGAAGTGGAGGGTTGGTAAGGCAGGTGCGTCCTCAGCCGTGCCAGCTGTTGGGGCCGGTATTCATTGACTGCTGCTTATTTCTGTGACACACGTGTGCACACACGCATGTTGAGTGAAAACATGCATAACCACCCCGTCACAACCCGGATGCAAGTCAGCGGCCTGTTGCAGGGGCACATCTCACACCCAGGACCCTCGAGGGCAACTCCGAAAAAATCCCTTGGCACAGAAAGTCATTGATCCCTCCTGACAACCCTGGAATGGAGGGTGACTTCTGTGAGGAGGAAGAGGCAGAAAGAAGGGAGCTGGGCTCTACTTGATGCAGAGCAGAGTCTCGCAGCCCCGCATCCTAAGCATGTGGGGTGATCTGGTTGCAGTGTCCTGTAAATCTGGGAGCTTACAACTGCACGTGACTGCATGTGACTGCATGTGACTGCATGTGACTGCAGGTCTGAGTAGCTGCAAGGCGTCTGAGCCCCCTGTGGTCAGAATCAGCTCTTGCAGAATTAGCAGCAACACCAACAGGAAACCCGGAAGCCCAGGGACAAACTCAACTCCTCAAAGGCGCTTTAATATGGCTGTGAGCTGTGGAAGAGGCATCTGCTGAAACAAACCAGCTCTCAGACACATGCCTAAAGGGCAGCAGGAAAACCGGTCAAGTAGATGAATTTTGGAATCTTGAAATGGAAAAGAATTTTGCTCAGATGATCCCTCATGAATGGGCAGAGATGAATGGCCCAAAATCTGTTACTCTTTATAGGCATTAAATACATTACACACTCCCCTCCTTAGAAGCCAGCCAGCCAGCCAGCCCACCACCCCTTTTTTTAAAGAGGGCAAGGAAGGAAGGGAGAGGACAGAGAAGCATTTAAGGGTAGAAAGAAAAAAGAGGAGGAAGAAACATCTTCAGTTAGTTGTTCATTTTTGGTTTATTGCCCCGGCCTCAGGTCCCTAGATTATACATGGCCCCCAAACCAGCACCTCACAAGGATGCACTCAGTCACCCCATTTTACATAGAAGGAAGCTGAGCCTCACAGGTTCAGGAAGATGCATGCAAAGTCCCACCCAGAGACTCAGAAAGTGACAGGGCTGAGACCTGCTCTGCCCTGGCTGAATGCCCGGCCTGTCCTCCTTTGAGGACTCGCTTCAAGTGACTCAGGTCAAGGAGGGATTTCTTGAAGAGTCCGGCTGGAATCCTGGACCACTAAGTGGCTAAGTGGGAGACACTAGAAATAAATTCGGGCAGAACGAGAGTACTGGAAAAGAGCCAAAGATAAATTCACAATATACATTCTCTGCGAGCGACAGTCCATGAAGTCAGAGACCGACTCCAGCAAGGCTTTCTAATACATGTGCACTGAGCCGTGGTCTCGTCACTGACAAAACCTGCCTGCACCTGAAGATGCCCACCGGCCCAGCACCAGCTCTGGGGTCTTCCTTTCTCTGTCCCCACCTCTGCACCTCTGGTTCTCTGGTGCTTTATGTCACTCCCTCCTTCCCTTTCAGAATGTCTTTGCCACCAAACCTTCAGGCTCCACAAGTAACTCATGTGTTGTTGGACATGTCACTTCCTAGTACCATTTGACATTGGTGGGGTCTATCAAAAATGCAAAGCCGAACCCCAGAGGAATGCATGCCAGTGAGAGAAGCAAAGGCATGGGGTGGAAGGAGCTGTGGACGTTCCAGTTCGGGGTCCACTGCTGTTAGACTGCGTGGGCTTGGCAAGTCACTGAGCTTCTCAGTGCTGCCATTTCCTGTTCCACAAGGTCAAGGGGCTGAACTCGAGCTGTGTGGTTTTAACTATAATGGGTGTGCATGTGGGGTGGTCACAATGACCAGGTGGTCATTGCCTGAGTCCCCTGTTGAGGACCCTCATCTGAATCCCTGAGAGGTTCGTGCCTGTTCTGACGTTCTACGGACTCCCTGGGAAGGAGCTATTGGGTAGCAATGTCTTTCTCGACTCCTTGCAAATCACATCACGTGGCTTCCAAGTGACAAGATGTTTTACAGCTTTTGCTATGGCATAAAATTAGGGCAGGACACTTTAAGTCCAACAGACAGCACACAGTAGGTTCAGAGAATCAGAAGGCGATTGGTCCTTTTCCAACCACAGCAACTGCGGGCAGGGAAGTAGAGCTTTTCTCCATAATTTCCTCTCTGACTCCTCTGGTCTCTTTCGATGCATGCTTTGGTGATTGCAAACAGCGTTCTTCAAACACTTGGAGTCATTATAAATGGCAGAAAAAAAGGTCTTCTGGGTTTTTCAGGATTGAACAAGGCAGATGCTCAAATGTTGGTGCCCTACACACTTTGGGACTTCCTGAGCTCACAGTTCCTGTCACGCCAGCCAAGTGACTCTACAGGAAGGGGGGACGGGGAGAGAACTACAGAACAAGGCCTCGCAGATACATACATTCCAATCAACTCCAGACACATTTATTCAGCAAACTTCCACCCTAACTTCTTCACTCACTGCTGCCAGTGAATCCAAATTAATGATCTAGCCAAAATCTTCTACTCTGAGAGTCATAATTATGTTAATCTTTCTCAAAGCCTTCCTTTGATTCTCTGTATTTACATAAATTTTCAACTTTTTTCCTTCACTCAGTCCCCTTAATTTCCCCATCCTCTGGGTGCTGGCACTCCTACTCTTGTACATTTCTTACCAGCTGGTTCCTATTTTTTTCCCCCCTCTAGACATCTCCTTTGATTATTATGTGTCTAAAATCATATTCTGCAAAGTCCTTAACATCTACCCATATTTAGGAGCCCCTTAAGAGCAGGCTCGCCTCAGGAGTCTAAGCCATGCTCACACTAGTACCCTCATTTATTGAGACCTGCCTGGAAGGCGGGGGTGGGCAGGGGGTGCAATCTTCCCAAGTAGGAGTCTATGAGAAAATATATGTAATGGAAAAGAGGATCACAATTTGGGGTGGGGGTAGAAATCTGCCTGTCCTGTCTTCTGGTCCTGCTTTTCCTCCAAAGACTTCTTACCACAAGAAAAATAAACTGTGGCTCTCAAGTCTCTATTTGACGTAAATGTACCAGGTCTCATTGCCAAATCCTAGTGATAAGAGAAACTCTACAGACTAAACAACCACTGGATCTGCCTCCATCTGAACCAGAAGAAAAAAGAACAAGATTCAACAATGGAGCAGGACCTTTATTATCATATAGGATCACATAGGACTCCGTGAGCAACTTCATGAACAAGATTGGAGGAAGAGTCAGTGTAGGGTGACTGGACTGAGGCCCTTCAGTTAAATCCCAAATAGGATGGCCTAGAGGGAAAACACTTATGATCCCAAAATATACAAGAACTTCGAGTGTTAGAGATCACTTAGGACCTGGCAGGGGTCATTCAACATCTAAACCCTCACCCACAGTCTTCTCTATCCTGAGTCTTCCAATTCCACTAAAATTCACTGAAGTGTTTTGAAAATCAATCAAAAAACTTCCCAAATAAAATCTTCATGTTATACCCTAGTCTATTCATAAAGGGGCATTGAGTGGCTCAAAGCCAACTCTTGACAGAGGACCTAGTGTGATAACTTTCTCTGATCCCTCAAGGATCTTCCATTTACCATTTATAACTTCTGCTTCTATGTCCTTCAAGACCACAATTAAAATGGTACCATGGGGTCCACATGTTCTGTAGGGACAACAGGACCCAGAAGGCAGAGTCCCACATGGAGTAGAAGTGAGATCAGGTTGAGGAGGAAGTGCCACTGTGAAAATCAGTTTTGAGTGTAGAGTGACGTTCTCTTCAGATAAATTTAATTAGCAGAGGGATTTTAGAATAAAGGCTGACACACCATTATTTTAATTGTTTTAACTGAGCAACCATAAATATGAAATCTAAGACTGACTCATTTGTGGATTTCTGGAAGGTCAGACTGACTTGTTTACTACATAGAAGCACAGACTTTTAAATTGAGCTAGAAATGATGTGTTCAGGGTGTCTCCCTATAGAGTAATCCGTCTACATCACAGAGGCTCACACAAAGCTTGAACATGATCAGGGATCAGGCAACCATTCCATCTGAGAATAAGCATCACTTTTTTAAGTCTTCTTGATTTTGAGTTCAAATGCTTCCTCAGAATTTCGACCACTGTTTTAGGCTCCTCTGAAACAATGTTAGTGTGTGTGTATATAGATATATATATATATATACACACATATATGTATACATATATAGATATATATACACACATATATGTATACATATATAGATATATATACACACACATATATATATATCTTCTGCCTCTGAAGAGTTTCTCAATCTGAAAAAATAAAAGGTAACAACAAAAGACAAAAAATAGCTATCACATCCACCCTAAAATATCTCTTCAGGAAAAGCACTTCTTCTTGCCACAGTAATTTCTCATATTTCCTCATTCCCAGACTATCCACCATCCTAATAACCATTTCTCCAGACTGATACCTAGAACAAAAGACGGTACTCAAAGACTATAAGTGCTGTAACTCAGTCAATGCAATCAAATACTCCACCCATCATATGTGAGGCCATCAAATTTCCATGCTTCCTCCCCGTCTCTATTAACAATGTATACAAGGTTATCCCAGAATGTTAGATATGAAGAGTAATTTCCAGAAAAGGAAACATGAATGATCAAGATGGCTACAAGGCGCCAAACTTGTTACTAAGCCAGAAAGTATGAACTAAAATGAAAGCAAAAAATTATTCACACTGTCCTGATTGGCAGGTATTAAAATTCTAATGACGTTAAGTATTGGCAAAGATGTGGTGAAATGGAAACTCAGACACTGTTAGTAGAAGAACTAATGCGCTTAACCACTTTGGAGAGAAATCTGTCAATATACAGTAATGCTTAAGGTGTACATATCTTATAACTTTAACAGAATATGCACTTCCATGAGGTTTATTACAAATTTTACATATTGATTCTCAAGAAATTTTGCCTGCAAAGTAATTGAAACATTATTGGTAATAGCAAAAAAGGGCAGGAGAGAATGAAAAACCCAGCCAAGCTCTTTCGATAGAAGGTCAAATGCATTATAAACATGAAGGGATTAGTAAACAGCATTAAAAATAAAAACAATGTTGAAGGAAGAAAGTGGTAGAAGGATTTGTACATTATAATATTATTTATGTATTTTTAAAACACATTAAGTAGTGTTAAGTATTGTTATAGACAGGTGTATATATAGATACATACATATATACATAAATACATATATATATATGTGTGTATATATATATACATATATATATATATATAAATAAGAGTAAACATGTGAATAGAAAACTACATCTGACCTCAGAGTAATGTTTGCTTCTGTAAACAGGAAAAAGGAAATTGAATGACAAAGATCTACAAATGTCTTGACACATTTTATATCCTTAAAAATGAGTATTAAAGTAAATGTGACAAAACATTAACATTATGAATTTGGATGTATGTGGTTTGTCCACCAGAGTCTTTCTGCTTTTTAGTACATATGAAATATGTCATATTTTCAACAGATAAAACTGCAAACCATATAAATATAAATAAATAAATTTTTAATACCATTACCCAAAGGACAGATAATATTGTTGACATTTTATTTACATCTGAATATTTTGATGTTTTGTTTTGAAACAATTTTAGGCTTACAGAAGACCTGCAAAAAAAAAAACAGTAGAAAGTGCTCATGTATAGGCTTCAACCAGCTTTCCCTAATGTCAACAATGTATGTAATCTTAATGGCATTTTATCAAATCAGGAACTGTTGTTTGTTTACAAACAAAGGATGATATTTTGAATTATTTTTCTTGAAGGAACATTGCATCATAACATGACACGGTTACAATGTGAATCCTAGTAAATCAGTATCTGTGTATAACACATGAAGCTTACTGTCATCATTCCAGTTCCTCCTTCTCCATCCAATTGATCCCACCAGTCCATTACCATCAGCAAACTACAGACCTTATTGAATTGCACCCATGTATTTGCTGTCACCCTTTTCTACTCCAGGGTTCTACACTGCATGTACAGTTGTATCCTTTCAGACATCTCCAATCTCTGACAGATCCTCAGCCTTCATTTGTACTTCATAGCCTCAGCACTTTGATAAGATGTCTCTCTGGGTTTGCCTCATGTTTTCTAACGCTAGATGGAGAGGCTGCCTGTGTTTAGAATAATATCACAGAAGTGATGCTGTGTCCTTCTCAACACATCATCAGGGTGCCTGATATTGATGGGTCTTATCACTGCTGAAGTTAACCTGGAGCACTTAGGCGAGGTGATGCCTGTTGGGTTCCTTCACTCTAAAATGACTATTTTCCCCTGTGTTATTGATAGAGTAGTCTAGATGCTTCAACATTGATAATATCCGGTTTCCTCCAAGCTTTCACCTGCTGTGAGTGGAATCCATCAGCAGATTTTCTGCAACAATGATTACTGTGGTATTTGGCTAATGGTCATTTTTATTTCATTCCTATTTTCTTTATTAAGCAGAATTCTTCTGTAAGCGAAGAACTATCATTCCTTTCACATTTGTTCACATTATTCAATTAGAGGTTTAGATGAGTGTGACTATTAGAAATGAAGTTACTGTGAACATTAATTGAAGAACATTTTTTTTGAGAACTTAACTTTTCGCATATATTAACCACATGTACTAAGAATACAATTGTTAGGTTTTATGGTAGTTTTATACTTTTCAAGAAACTATCGAACTTTTTCCAGCATGACTGTGTCTTCTGACATCCCCACAATGTATGGGCTGTCTAGTTTCTTCACATACCAAATTTGCTGTTCTCAGTATTCTGTTGCTGGGGGGGATGGTGTAGCAATGCACTTAGTGCATTAATCATGGTTTTAATCTGAATTTCTCTAACGGCTAATAATACTAAACATCTCTTACATGTTTATTTGACAGTTATCTATTCTCTTCCATGGACTAGCGGTTTATTGTTTTTTACTATTTACTATGAGAATCATCTGACTTGTTTTTAATGTTGAGATTTGAGAGTTCTTCATGTATTCTAGATAATAGTTCTTTGTTGAATATGGGAATTGCAAATATTTTCTCCAAATCTATACCTTGTCTTTTAAACCTCTGAAAAGTTATTCCTCTATTCCCACTTTTCTGAGAGGTATTTGTGGTTATTTTCCTACATCTGTTGATAGGATCATATAATTTTTTTCTTTAGCTTTTATTAAACTAAATTACATTGACTATTTCTGAATATTGAATCAGGTTCACATTCTTGGTATAAACCCAATGTGATAGGTTTTTTTTATAGATTGCTAAATTCAATTTGCCACTATTTTGTTCAAGAATTTTCCATCTATGTTGGTCTAGTGGCTTTGTTTTTTTGTTTTGCTTTGTTTTGTTTTTTATACTGTCATTTTCTTGTTTTAGTATCAAAAGTATTATAGTTTCATGAAATAAATGGAGAAATACTGCCTCCGATTCTGTTTTCTGGAAGAGATAGCATAGAATTGGTGTTAATTTACCATTGGTGCAGATTTCGCCACTGTGCCTAGGGCTTCCCTTTTCAGGAATTATAAAATAAATTTCAATTTAATTAATTAATTGAAATTAAATTTCCTTAATAGTTAAAGAGTAATTCAAATTACCTATTTTATGTTGAGTTGCGGTAGTTTGTGTTTTCAAAGAACTGACTCATTCCACCTCAGTGGTTACATTTCTGCCTGCAGAGCTGAGCCTAGCATGTCCTTTCTGTCTATAGCATCTGAAGTGCAAGTCCATTCCATTCCTAATCACTGGTAATTGTATCTTTTCTGTTTGAAATTTCAGTCTTTCTAGAGGATTGGCATTATGACTGATCTTTAAAAAAAAAATACCTAGCTTTGGGTTTCATTAATTTTTCTCTATGGATTATGTTTTCAATTTCACTGATTTCTGATTTTACATTTATTTCTGACCTTCCACTTGATTTTTTTTTTATAAATTCTTGTGATGTGAGTTTAGATTGTTGCTTTATTTCTTCTTTTCTAATGTCAACAGTTGTATAAATTTCTCTCTCAGTACTGCTTTGTCCATGTCCTGTAAACTTTGACATAGTGTATATTATGCAATTCAGTGGAACATTTTGATGACCAGTGAGACTTGATCTTTGATACACAGATTGTTTCAAAGCAGTTTGTTTTAGTTCCTAGTGCTCAGAGATATTTCAGTTATTTTTCTGTTACTGATTTCTGCTTTGATTCCATTGTGATCACAGAATATACTCTATTTTATGGCCCCATAAAATAGTCTATCTTAATAGGTTTCATGAGCTCTTGAAAAGAATATGTGACCAACTATTATAGGACTGAGTGTTCTATAAATATCAATTATGTACTGTTGGTTAGTGGTGTTACTGAGATCTCTATACCCTTTATTTTCTCTCTAGTTGGCCTATCACTGTGGAGAGAAGGGTATAGAAGTCTCCAACTAGGATTGCAGGTTTTTCTGTTTAGCCTTTTAGTTTGATCTATGTATCACATGTTGTATTTCTGTTGTCTGTTGCCTACAGATGTAGGATTGCTGTGTCTTCTTCATGGATGGGCTTTCACATAATATCATTTTCTGAGTCTGGTAACTTTCTGTACTAAAGACTACTTAATCTGATATCAATAGAATTACTCCTACTCCTGCTTTTATTTATACAGTCATCTCTCGCTCTATCGCTGTTCACTTACTGAGGCTTCACTGTATCGAGGGTTGTTTTTTTTTTTTTTAAATATATCTAATTCTGAATAGTGGGATTTTGCAGTATATGTATACTTCACTAGCGAGCACCCACGTAGAATTTTACATGTTACAATTACGTAGGTTCAAGAATGTAGAAAGTATTTTATAAGAGTGTGAGAAAGGTTAATAAGTGTGTGGGAAGGGTTTATAAAGCCTTAAAATATATGTAAATAATAAAATAAATTATAACGCTGCTACTTCGTGAATTTGCACCTATCGCAGGAGTCTCTGAAATGTAACTCCCACGATAGGTGAGGGACTACTGTATATTTATGTAGACAATACGTAATTGTGTCAGTTGTTTAAATCTGTTCAGTTTATCACTTTCATTTGGTGTACTTGGACCATTTACATTCACGCATTTTTTTTAATTTTAAGGACCTTTTTAATAAAGTTTCAGGTATATAGTTTAACATTTCAACATCTGCATATACAATTATAATCACAACCAAATGTCTATTTTCCATTGGCCATCATCCAACTTACTCCCATTGCCTATTTTACCCACTCACCCCCTGGCATCTCCCTTCCCTTCTGGTTACCACCATTCTGTTGTCAAAATCTAATGGTATGGGCATGCTCTGGGAAATCCACATACAACCCCAGGACTCAGGTTCATGTCCTGGGGCCAGTAGAACAACTAAATAAATGTTTTTTCCTGCTCTGTCTTCCTGCCTGCTTGCCTACTTGCCTTCATTTCTGACTGCACCTTTGCTTTAAAAAAGAAAATCTAATGGTTTGCTTTTATTTTGTTTGTTCATTAGCTTTGTTTTTTATATTCCACATGTAAATGACAACACACAGAATTTTTCTTTCTCCCTCTGACTTATTTCACTTAGCATAATCCCCTCAAGACACAGCTATGTTATTGAAAAATGGCAAAATTTCATCTTTTTTTATAGTTGAGTATTTCACTGTTTGCATCTATATAAAATATAGATACATAGATAAGTTTATATATGACATCTTTATAAACTCATCTGCTAGGGGCCTCTTAAGTTGCCTATATATTTGGCTGTTGTGACTGATGCTGTAATGAACACAAGTACATATATCTCTACAAATTAGTGTTTTCATATTTTTCAGATAAATACACAGAAGTGAAATAGCTGGATCATACACCTTTCCTATTAATTTTTTTGAGAAAAATCCATACTATTTTCCATCATAGCTAGACCAATTTTCATTTCCACCAACAGTGCACAAGCGTTCTTTCTCTACATCCTCACCAATACTTCTTTCTTGTCTCTTTTATAATGGCCATTTGACTGGTATGAGGTGATTTTTCCTTACGGATTTCATTTGCATTTCCCTAACAAATAATAGCAAGTATCTTCTCAAATGTCTACTGTTCATTTGCATGTCTCCTTTGGTGAAATTTTTATTTAGATGTTCTGCTCAATTTTTTATTATTATTTTTGTTGCTGTTGAGTTGTACGAGTGTTTATATATTTTGGGTGTTAATCCCTTGCCTAAAACTTGATTTGCAAATATCTTCTCCCATTCAGTAGCCTACCTTTTCATCTGAGTGATGGCTTCTTTCATTGCGCAGAAGGTCTTTAACTTGATGTAGTCCCATTTGTTTATTTTTGTTATTTTTTTAATTTCCCTTACAAACAGAGATGAATCTACAAAGACAGCCCAAAGGCTGATATCAAAGAGCTTACTATGTATGCTTTCTTCTCTGTATTTTATGGTTTCAGGTCTTATATTCAAGTCTTTAATTCATTTTTAACTAACTGTTGTGTGTAGCATTAGTGGACAAGGTTTCATTAATTTACACTCAGTTGCCCAGTTTTCCCTACACCATTCACTGAAGAGACACTCCCCTTTCTACTGCATGCTCTGAGATACTTTGTTGTGGGTTATGTGTGTCCAGATATGTGTGGGGTTTTTTTCTGGGCTCTCAATTATGTTCCATTGATCTGTGTGTCTGCTTTTTCCAATGCCATATTGTTTTGTTATAGCTTTTTCCAATTCCATATTGATTGTGAAAGCTTTGTAGCATAGTTTGAAGACAACACACAAATTATTAATACATCTCATATTTATTTTCTTATAAGACATATGAGATCTGATGCAAATGATAATTCCTATATTTTCAAATATGATTCACTACTCTTCCTAACACCATTTACTTTTCTGAAGCATTTATTTAGAAATTTTTATGTGATCCCATCTAAGCGCTGAATTCTAGGATGAATTCTAGGGCACTGAATTCTAGGATGAAAGATAATGTCCTTAAATGTTGGGGGCTGACAAAAAGGTCAACATCATTTAATCAGTTAATTGTTGTGGTCTTTTTGCCTTTCTCTCTTCCCCCGTCCCAACTCCATATGTTGAATTGTGATATTACAGTAAAAAGATGGTCATCAGTAAGGAAGTAGGCCCTTACCAGACACCAAATCTGCTGGTACCATGACTTTGGACTTCCAAGCCCCAAGATGGCAAAAAAAAAAAAAAAAAAAAAACAGCTGTTTCTAAGTCATCCAGTCTCTGTTATATTATTATAGCAGTCTCAAAAGATGAAGACAACCACAGTACATGGAGACAATATGATATCTGCAAACTTTGACACTGACAAGGTTGAAGTGAATCCTGCAGGAGCTAATCAATGCCACCAGAGACAATATCCTGCAGGAAGTCCTTCTTGAAGGCTATGAGGAAAGCCTCATTAGAATGAATTCCTGACATTTGAAGGGAATTTCATGCATCTGATAAGATCCAAAAAGTCTATATTGAAGAAAATAACACCATACAGATACTTGTGATTAAATATATGAAAGAGTGGCATTAATTTTGTATCCCATAGTAGCAAAACCATAAAATATTTGAGGCCATGTCACAGTGCTGGAAAGTACATTTTATACAGTAAAAGGTAAGCAATCTGATCCATGCTCTATCAGATCATCACTATGCAAATGAAACAGTAAAATTTATCTGCTTCATGCTAGGCCACCAGAGTCAGGATTAAGACGCATTTTAGATAATACAAATGATGCTTTAGAAATATCAGATGTGCTGTGAAAATAAGAAGAAAGCTAGAGTCCATAACCTTGTGTTTCCTCCATCTTGTTATTTCTTTTCATGCCCAAGTCACATTATTCAACAATGCTCTCTAGTCCTTGTTCCATAATTCTCCCAGGTCACACATCCATGTTGCCATCCCTTCTCCTTGTTAACCATTCAAATTTCCTTCCCTACTGACGTATTGGCCAACAAGATGACTCTAGTTTCAAGATGTGATAAATTGGTTGCTGGCTCCTTGAAAACTGGAATTTTTGAGTAGCCCCATTTCCATATATGTACCACACTATACTATTGGCCATCAAAAAAAGAGAACAATTCTAACACATATGCATGAGGAGATGACTTATTTTATACAAGTAGAGGTGATAAGACAGAGAAAAGAGCATGCTGGTATTCAGAATTTTCCCTCTTGCCTTTTTCTCCTATCCCCACCCTCTGAAAGAGTCAGCACTGCTTAGGAAACTTATCACAAGGAAAGCACTCGTGAGAGTAATTATTACTATCAGGAAAGTTGCTTATACAAAGATGGAGCAGAGAGCTGAATAAAGAAGATGACATGATCAGGATGGGGAAGACGGGGAGTTTGGAGAACAAAAGTGCAAGAGACTCTGAGTTTGGAGGCTTTGAAAATAGGGCAGAATGACAAATTTTAGTAGAAGTTGCCAAGATTCTCAATGTTTAAGAAAGATAGTGAAAAAATATCAAAATGTACCTCTAAATCTTGATTTTAAAAATGCAAAACTACTCTGGGACCAGAGCTACACTGCTGAGATTATAGCTTTATAAATATTGTATATTCATTATACAGAGTTTGGGGGCGTTAGGAGTTTGGGGACTGAGATAGTGAGATGGCATTTCCCCTAGAACCATCAACTCTTGTGAGATTCGGGAACGTGTCTTTCTCCCCCCAGATTTACTGAAATAGCATTGATGTTTAGCATGGTGGGTGCAGGTCATGCACAGCCCACAAACTGTTTCGTTAACAAGTACATGAAATCTTGGTTCTTGTCTCAGTCTGTGAAAAAATTTAGAATCGCCAGACCAGAGAAGTAAAGTCAAATGCAAGAATTTAATAGGGAATAGGAAAGTATATTCAGGAGAAATCCGAATGGGCAGCCTCAGGTTTTTTTGTTTAACTGTCAATAGTTTCAAAGTCTGGCTTTCTCAAAGTTCCACTTCTGCATTCCACAGCTTCTGAAGTTTCTTTCTGCCTCTTGCCCAGACAGTTCTCTTGTGCCCAAGTGGCTGTCGCCATTTCGTCTGCTACTCAAACATGTCATTTGTCTGTCCCAGCTCACGTCCGCTTCCCTGCCTGCCTAACAGATACAAGTTGCAGACCTGGGTCAGTTGGGGCAGGGTGTAGAAATGAAAAAATAGTAAAACCCAATAACCCATACAATTCAACAAGCACAAACATTGTGTAATTTGACAGACATGATAACTTGATATACCAATGCTAGGAATCTGGCTTATGGGTAGCTACATTCCCAGTTCCTCACACATAGTCTTAATCACTGTCTCACAGTGAATGTTTCCTAAACGTCAGGTGAATGAATGACATGTTAATTTAATTGACAAGGTCCAGGCTAAATTTATCTGAATGGTTTCTGAAAAGCAGATCAGTCCATTTTTTCTGGATGAAAAAACAACTCTACCAATATAGTTCTGTTTTTTCTTTCTTTTTTTTTTTTTCCTGGGAGAAACCTGTAATACGGGACCTTCAAGGACTGCAATTCAGCCACTGCAATTCAGACTAAACTAGCTTTCAAAATCATCTCTGATGCCCAGAGAAGAAAAGAGAGTGGATTCCCAGATAGGAGTCAATTTGGAATCTGAGAATAAAATAACTTATTAAACACAGGTTTATAATAATAATCCTAAGAAAACAAGAGTTCAGAATTGCCTATGTAACTTTAAAATGTCCAGAGATTAAACTCATCAAAGTTAGGCCCCAGGAGTGGAATGGAGGACTGTCAGAAGACTTAAAGACAGACGGGGTTAACTGATGGAATTTATATTCCTGAAAATGAGATTTATTTTTTAACACACACAGAAGCAAAGCATTTGTGTCTTGTCTTATGATAATTCTCTAGTCCCCTGTAAATATAATAGTGAATAAAGCACTGTACTTTGTTAACACGGTTAACAGCATTATTTACACATATTTCAATAAATAACCTGTAAAATATAAATAAACCGGTGCTAGAGTAATTAGAGCCCATCACCCACATAAAATAACTTTATTTGGTCAACCCTGGTGGCCTAGTGGTCTGGCACACCCAGGGAGAGGTCCCACATACATCCCAAGGTCCTGGGTTCAAGACTTGGAGCAGGGGGAACAACAAATGTGAACAACTAAATAAAATAAAAGCTTCTCCCTCCTCTCTTTCTGCCTTCCTGACTACGGGCCTTTATTCCTGCCTGAACTTTTCCTTTAAAAATTAAACGAAAGATCTTTATTCTTATAGGGCGAGGCTGCTTTTGCTAAACCACTATAGGTAAGTTAAGGAAGTAAGGGAGGGAGACAGAGAGGGGGAGAGTAGGAGGGGGAGAAACAGAGGAAAGACAGGAGAAAGAATGAAGAGAACTTGTTTCTGACAAAGCAAATTACATATTCTGAAAAACTGTTCTTGATAGAAGCAACTAAAGTCCTGGATAAAAAAAATGTATCTAAAAATGAATTTTTAAACACACTGCTGAAGTGGCGCAAAAAGAATCCACAGTGTCTAAAAAATTGAGGAGAAATTGAGGATCCTAAAATATAAGTTAGCTCCAGGGCTAGATCTCTTCCTTGAAGGCTTCCCTTGGACCCTCCAGACCCTAAACTTCAGCATCATCAGCTATGTGTTTTGTGGGTACGGGACCCCCTCTCAGAGAGAGGCTGAAGGAGAACTCAACCTTGCCACACATAAGGGGAGTCCAAGAATGACCACCATTCAAGAGACTGACCCTGGAGAGAGGTGAAGAAACATTACTAATCATTTGTAACAATGTGCCAGCTCCTAAGCATCTGGTCCATATTCATGTTACCTGAAAAATCTTATCTTTGACTGAAGGGAACCTCTGATTGGTGGACACTCCAGACCCTGGAGTGAATGAACTCCAATCCTCTGTGGAGAAATGTGATTTCAACCCAAGCTAAAAAGAATTCTTGCAGAAAAAGTGCCAAGACTAAAAACTCGTGGTTTAAAAACTAAAGACTAAAATATGAAAAAGCTTCCTTGACTGAAGCCAAAGATAAGCATAGGTCTGTCTACAAATATACCAGCAAATGGAACATAAATTACTTATATGTATTAAGTGCTTGAAAACATAAGCAGAAAAACAACCAGTAAGACTGGAAAAATCCACTAAGTAAAGGTAAAATAAAGAGCAGATTGGAAACTGTCAAATAAATAAAATTCAAGTCACAAAAAAGGAGGGGAAGGGAGGGGAGGGGAGTCAGAATTCTAAATGTGTTATTTATTCACGCACTTAATTTCCACAGCAACCTTGAGAGTAGCTACCATCATTATCTTTATTTTCAGATGGCAAAACTGAGACAGAGAGGTTAGGTAACGGGCTTGAGATGACACAGCATCTAGGCAGCAGAGCCGTGATTGGGATTGTAATTTAGTGTGGCTCTCGGAGTCGGTGCTTTAATCACTCTGACACATTACTTGTCTAGATAACACATGCAGGCCTGATACATACCCAAAACTTCTCTAAATCCTTAGCACATATTGTTTTAAATCTTCAGAACAACACGATGAAATAGGTAGTATTATGGAACTTCTGTTTTAAGTAGAAGAAAATAAGTATTGAGTAGTACCTACCATGTCCATGTGTTTTCAATGAAAAAGTTTCCAAGTCAAGTGATCTGAATTATGCCAAGGTGACTTGGCCCCTGAGTCCAGGTTCTTGAACGAAATTTCTGGAGCGAGAGACCATATTTACCACTATGCATTAGAGATGAAGGTAAGGCTGCAATGCTGAGAACGGTTTAAAATGAAACACAGCAGACAAATAAACAGCATGTGAAACAACTCCAGCTGCGTGGGCACTAAGGGACTACGGGACAACGTGACAGTGCCCTGGAAGGGGCAGGGAGGATTTTTGATTCTCCCAATATCATGCTTTGTTTGCACACTAAGGAGTCCCCTGAGATCCTCCAGAGAACGTATTCATCTGCCTTCAAGAAGCTGAGTGGAATGGCGCTCCCTGGTGGCCTAGCGGTTTCGCTCACTGGGCTAGGTCCACATCCATCCCAAGGTCCCCAGTTCAAGACCCGGAGCGGGGGGGAAACAACCAAGATGAATGACTAAATAAAATAGGCAAAATGCTTCTTCCTCCTCTCTCTTACTGCCTGCCTCTGCTTGCCTTCATTCCTGCCTGCACCTGTCCTTTAAAAGAAAAGAAACTGAGAGGTTCAGGTCACTTAATAAACATGGCAAGGAGCCCACGTCTCCCCCCATACCCAGTAGCCTTCTGCCCTGTGTGCCCTCAAAATCAAATCAGGTGAGTTGAGTCCATCACCAGGTTCTGTTACCTAGTCCTGGGCATCCCCCCCGCCCCCAGGTGGCCCTTCCCTGAACACAGCCCCTGAAACTCATGCTCTGCCTCCAAAAGAACACCTGCTCGGGCGGGTGGAGGGCGCAAGGCCCACTTCCGTGCCTTGATGTTGAGGAACAGTCATTGTTCCTCTTCTATAGTGTTTGGGACACAACCCACTAAAAGCCAACACTGCTGTCCAATGCCTGGTGCCCGTGCCCAGAGCGTCCTCGCCTCTCCAGCTGCTGCCAAGACATGAGTTCTTTCTTTACACCTTCACTCCTTGAACTGCACGTAAGTGGGAGAAACACAGCCAAATGCGAGGGGTTGGGGATCCCTCTGACTGGGGAGAAGACTGACCCCGTTGCTGAAAATGAAGCCCTGGTATTGTTTATGAGCTTCGCCCAGGGCACCGAAGACCAGCCATTTTGCAACTTGCCGGTTTACATCCATCCGAAATAAATTCCAGATGGTACATTTGTCCTCATGAGTTATCAGTTATACTCATGTGCATGTATGTCCTAAAAATAAATATATAGTCTCAGAACTGCACACATCCCCAGCAAGTGACACAGATTTACAGACCAACATCAGCAACTTTGTAAGGAAGCCTTCTCCTCATCAATTTTTTTCCTGCTGCCAGCAGAGATTCACAAGTAGCAGTCAGCAGCAGCACTATCAAAATGTATTTTTAAGCCCATTGTGTTGTTTTGACAAACTAAACGATTAATTAACAGCAATCTAGCAAACAGATCTCTACTTACCGCATTGCATGAAAGAAACACACAGATCGTCCTCACCATACTAGAGTCATGTTGCTCTGGAAGAATACTACTCAATTCATTATCACTGATCAGAGATTAGATTCAAATTCTGAAGCCCAAACAGAGCAAATAAAATAGACAACTATTCTGTGAATCCACCATGAACCAAACAATCTTTGGAGATCAACAGATTTTGCTTCCATTGTGGTTTTTAAAAAATAATAATTTAAGAACATTTGGGGACTCTTGGAGAGAGAATACCGAGTGGGGGATGGGATAGAGCCCAAATCCAGTAAACACTGATTCAAGTGAATGCTTGAATGACTGGCCTTTCTGTCTCCATATAAATATCTACATGGTGCTTCCCAGGGTAGGGAAGAGGCACAGGACATGCGTATGTTATGGTGGCCTTGACAGAAAGATAGTTCCTGTTAACCATATTCTTCCCAAACCCGAGACATGTCCTTCTAAGCTGGAAAACACTCTTGTAGCTTTCTGTCCTCAGTGCTAATGATGAGCTTCTACTTTTCCTTCCCTGCACTTATTCCCATCTCTCTGATAACTGAGTTCACACTCCAGTCAAGCATGAGTAAGATAGTGGCCCCCACACCCCAAACCTGATGCAGTGTCTAAGATCAAGAGGTCCAAACTGGGCCCATCTACCACAGATCTCCTGAAATAATTTAAAGACAAGAACTTAGAGAAAGAAGCCACCTCATACTCAAACCTCCTCCTTCTTTGGATGTGACGAAGTTAACTCCATGACTGAGACAGAAAGTAGAGATGGACTATTGCAAACTGCCTTAGGTCTCGAGCATTCATTCAGCTTATCTTTTGAGAAAGTGGGCTCCTCCTAGTTCCAGTAGGGTTCTTAGAGCCTGCCAACAGTCCGCTACCTACAGTCACAAAGTCTGAAAACACTGCACGCAAAGTCTGATACAATATTACCTGATCAATGTCAAGCAATTCTAGATCAGATGGAAGCTTTTCACAAATTCATGGCTTAGGGATGGAATCCCATCTTCCACAGAGGCTATGCTGAAGTTACAGAGCTCACAGTCAGGAGGGGGGGTGGGGAGAGGACCCCAGCTTTGTCATGGAAAGATCTGGTTACAGGTTGTGACTCCTTGATCTTGCCAAGTTTCTTAAACTTTTGGAACCACAGTTTTCTCATTCATAAAACTGGGATGCTAACTCCTCACTAGGGTTTGAGGGGATTAAATGAGGTCGTGCACAGTGAGTGAGCAAATCATTTATAGTATCTGAAACACATCTATGAATGCCCAGTTAACGTGTGATGTCACGTTTTGCCACTGCCATTGCTGTCCTCATCTCTCTGGACAACCAAGCACTACGAGAACATAAACCCTCTTTCTCACAGTAAATGAGTAATTGGGAGCTAAAGTCCCATCCCATTTATAAAATATTAAAATTTGATTTTAGCTTAGAGCTTATTGGATGTGATAGATGTACAAGAAATGCTCATGCATTTATTAATACAGTTAGTTGTATTAATAGTGAACTCACTAATTTAAAATAACTTGGGAGAAGGCCCAGTCCAATTATGGGATACCTTTTTTTTAAAGCACACTTTAATTAGTTTCAAACATATTAAGTAAGTGAAATAATTCTGAACAGAATTGCCTGGGAGATTCCAGGATGTGATGCAGTGACAAAAAAATGATTTATAATTGGTACATCGAAAACTGGTACACAAAATATCAGGTTAGTTCTACAGTGAAACCAACTGGGCCCTGACCTTTGCCAAAAAAGATGGCTTCTCTATATCATTATCTATTAAAATGAGAATTAAAATGCCTCAGACATGGGATTACTATGAAGCTGAGAATTCTGCAGGTGAAGGTAAAACAGCAACTCTATGAAACAGGTTTACCTACATCCATTCCATGAGAATCTTCCAATGTCCAGAACATTCTGACACTTAGCAAGCTGTCAGTAGATAGATAAATAGATGAATGAATGTGCAAGCTCATAACACAGAGCTTAGCACATAAATTATCAGCATTTGGTCTTTTAACGAGTTCACCTTGGCCACTAGCCCTTGGCTGATCTTTTGGATGTTCATACAGAACTTTTTGGAGTCTTGACTGGCCCACACTGGCTACTTTTACTGGTGGTCACCCACTAGAATGGGTTTCCAGCAGCCTTGTTTATACCCCTATGAATCTGTCATTTTGGCCACATTTCATTTTTAACCAGGATGGACACTTGACCCAACAAATTTCAATAAGATTTTCCCAATTCAGAGTTTGGAATTAAGACTAGAGAGAATTTAGTTCTTTCCTGGTTAGTTGCTAGAAAAGTAAACTGTGATTAATCATATTCTGCCATATGGATCAGAGAAGCAGGTCTCAGAGAGGAAAACAAAGACACTTTCAGAATGAGACAAATATTCCATTCCTGGTTAAAATCTAACAGCTTCCCTGCCTTAAGGCTAAGATGTTACCCACATCCTGATAATAAATTTTCCCTTAGTGTTAGCTTAGAACATAAGGAAAATAACATCATAAAAAGAGGGAAAGGATAAACAATCTGTAAAAACAAAAATCCTTATCGCAAAATACATAAACAAGTCAGAAGGAGTAAACAGTCTTTGCCCAAGTTACATTCCCATTCTTGGTCTAAGGTACTGGGCTGCAGGCAAGCTTGGTATAGTGATGAGTTAGGCCTGTGCTTAGTGTGCGTATATGAACAATTCTGAAGTCTTCTAGGACTAGCAGACTGTGGTAAAATACTTTCACTTACATTACCTGATTTTCAAAAATATTTTATTTCATCTTATTATTTTCATTTCCACTGTAGAGAAGAGGTCATCATGTCTCAAAAGGGAAAGGTGAATTATCAAGGTTTCACAGTCAGCGAGAAGAAAGGGATATGACTCAAGCCCAGACATCCTGTCTGTAAATATCGTGCTCTTTCTAAATCAAGTTCAAGGGTGGGACGGAGACCACATGGGTATTTTATACTTGAGGGCAATATCACTCAACCATTTTACTATGGGTACATGGTTCTAAAGTCAAAAGATTTGAAATATCAAAAATATAAGATAAAGAAAGACATTAAAAACAGCCAGAGAAAAACGTGTCACATATAGAGGAGGCCCCATAAGATTGTCAGCAGACTTCTCAACTGAAACTCTACAAGCCAGAAGGGAATGGCATAATATATTCAAAGTGCTGAAAGAAAAGTAGTTTCATCCTAGGATACTATATCTGGCAAGACTATCATTCAGAACTGAAGGAATGATAAAAACCTTTTCTGACAAGCAAAAATTAAAGGAGTTTGTTACCACAGACTAACTTTGCAAAAAAATATTAAAGGATGCTCTATAAAGCATAAAGAAACCCCACGGAAAAACAGTAAGACAGCAAATACACCATAATGGGTGTTATCTGCCAGCCTTGATAAAATTAAAACCTCCAGCACAGTTTCTTGCTTCCAGTTGTTGCTCATTAGTACAAGTCACCAACAACCAGGTGGAAGTGTCCCTTTCTTGCCTGCCAGCTTCTGTGTACTTTCCATGAACTAGTCCTGACTCAAGATAATACAGTGACTTTCTTCATCACCACCAGTGGACAACAACTACACTTTCTCTAAATGACAAGAATCCCAACGTTAGAGAGAGGTTCCATCTTTCCAACATGTTCTTTCCTTTGATACTCAGCTCTCATTCCCAGGGTACATTTTAGAATACTGGACCCTTTTATAGTCAGTGCCCAAATGGAATTCACAATTATATGTAAACTTTCCATGTTTTACTTAAACTAAAACATAAAATTAAAATTAAAAAAAAATAGTTTCGTTTAGTAAAAACTGGAGATGGCCTTGCCTTGCCCATCTATCCTGTCGGGACCTTGGTATCAGGTTTCTGGGTTGGTGAAGAACATTTGGTTAAGCATACAGGGATCAAGAAAACAGAAGCTTCTCACAATATTATGAAAGGAAGGGATTTCCTAGTGAATTAGAAACATACACAATATTTGTGATCCATGAAAGAAGAAAGGTCAAGGAGGTCACTGCTGTCTCTATAAAACCCAGAAGTGTGTGAATCATAGGGAAGTGGTTGCCAATAACCACAGCTAGCTGAGAACATGGGGGATTGCCAGGAAGATGCCCAAGGGCTAACACTAAGTCTGCAACTCTTATTTTATGTGCCTGCCCTCAGCTGTGGCGAGATAATAAGGACTTTTCCTTTTCTTCCTCTTCTGAATTCCACGAGAGTGCTTCTCATTGGCAGACTATAACCTGGAATCATGCTGGCAAACGATGGTGGAACATGAAGGTCTCAGAATTCTGTCCCATGGTTATAGAAGGGAGAATATGCTGATAATAATCTAGTGCAATATATCCTTTATCTCATCTCAGATCCATAAAATCCTTTTGATCCATAGTTATCATCTAACCAGCATTAGCAATCACTTCATTTATCTACCTAATACTGTCTATCTACTTCTAAAACACACATACACAATATGCCTCTGTATTATCTACATCTTCTTTGGAAAAACTGGAAACTCAAAGTTCCTTCAGGAACTATATCCATCCCTCAGTAACACTAATTCCTTTTCTAGTTTAGTCACAATCCTTTAATAGCTAGTAAACTAAAGATGATTATAAGGCTAATCATTATACACCTTACACAAGACTCTATGGAAGAGACAAACAATACGAAAAAGATACATTTCAAAGTAAAAAAGAGAAAATACATAGCTAATACAGACTTCATTTTTGCAAGCAATCATGGGCCAAAGTTAAATTCCCTTCTTATACCACCCATTCCATGTTCCCTGTATAATCAACCAGCTCCTACGCCACCGTGCCTACTAATCCGCCGGTATGACCCCCATCTCCATTTCTGAAGATGCCCATATTGGTTCACTATAAACTTCATGAGCTTCTACCGATGACTGTGGAATGCATGCCCATAAGTCCTCTAGGTCCCAGACATACTCCATCTTCCCTCTTCTCTATAACAGCAACCCTAGCTCTTCTTCCTAATCAGAATCAACCACTGGTGATATAGTAACTCCCTTCTTTGGCTCTTGAAAGTTCACTAGTATGAGGAATTAGTAAAGGATCAGACTGCTGTCTCAAGTTCCAATAATTACCAATGTTGTACCCTCTGGTGAAATGATTCTTCGTGGAGGAACTGTGACTCCTAAACCATCAGAGTCCCAAGTTACAGAGTTGGGAAGCAAAAACCAGCTGTCTAGACCTATACATTCTGGCAATGGAATAAATGGTATCATATAAGGGTTGCCATTTTTGCATATTTACTGCATCTTGCTTCTGAGTGAATGAGGTATATGATAGAACCAGTGAATCTCAGGAGTGTGACTTCTTTCCTTCCTTTATTTCATATTTTGGCTATAAAATATAACTCCTTGGTCAGAATAAAAATACTGTGTGTGATAACCAAGACAGTGAATAATGCATTCAATAAGTCCACAGATGGTGGTGCTGGCAGAAATATTACTGACAGGAAAGGTAGACCAGTATCCATATTATGCATCTATTCCAAGGACAGAAGAAAAAAAAACTGCTGCCCCCATCAATGATGGAAGGAATCCAATGTAATCAACTTGCCACCAGGTGGCTGACTGATCCTCCAGGGAAAGTTGCCATATTAGGAGCTCAGCTTTGGACTCTGCCATTGACAAGTTGACATGTTGGGGTTCTCTGTAGAGCAGCCTGATCAGCCTTGGTGAAGGGAAATTCATGATGTTGAGCTCAGGAAAAATATCCATGGCTACTTTGTGGATGAGCAAGGTGAATAGTGTCTAGGGAATGAAGCTGATAGCCATCATCATGAAATTGTCTAGTCCCTATGACTACTAACAGTCCTCTCTAAAGCAGATGCCTTTGGGGAGCATTACTCTTAATAAGCTCATTTCAAAAGTGTCCATCCACATATGTCTTCCTCAGAACTCCTTGGCCTCAAGTCTCAACTCTTGGTCTTACCAAGTCCCTGATCGTTATTTTTTGTGACACAAGTCAGGGGTCTCTGTCCGAAAGACATCGTTTCCGGATAATTCAGATCAAATAAGACTTTAGTAGGCTTCCCATGTATTTCAGTTCTAAAAATACCAAGATCAGTATCCACCCAACCCCAATTCCCATATGCCAAATCATTCTGAGTATGGGTCTGGCCCTGCTGCTTATTATCATGGCTACACAGCCCGTCTTTTGTGGTCACATAATATTACTATTCCTCTGTCATGTCAGAATCCCAATCTCCTTTTCTTTAAGGGAGGTTGTCTCAATCATGGCATTTCTCAGCATAGTTCTCAGCCTGTGGAGAACAACCATGAAAGAGCTGTTCACAGATACTCATGTCCTGGGACTAATGCTTTTTCCAGGCCTCAGTGAAAACAGTGCCATCTAGACGCGCCTAACAAAGTTGAGTAACGTGGGACATGATGATAAACTTAACCCAACATTTCTATCTGGCTCAGCCTTGAGCTCCTTCCTCTACATTTTACCCAGGAAGTCTAATCACTTCAGCTCCATTTACCACAAGCCAAATTGAGTTCATATTTATGTGTACCAAGTGAATAAATGTTAGAGTCTGCTTCCATTGTTTGATAAAACTTCAATGCATTCTGATAAATGCAGCTCACTCTAATACGATATCATTTTCGATTTGATCCAGATTTTCAGGCTCTATTGGTGAAGTCTTCTTTTAGTGAATATGCTACTTCCTTCAAGTTTAAGCTGTATCCTCTTATATCTGGAGGCTGAGATCCGATATTAGCTGGGTCTGGAAATGATGAGAGATAGTGGGAAAAATCAGGTAAGGAAATCAACTTTTAACTGCCTTAGGTCACTATATTGCAGGGGTTTTATAATGAGGAAACAAACCACTCGATATAGAAAAGCAGGCTGCTTATTCAGAGAAAATAGTTCAGGAGTATTTAAGGTACAAGATCCAAGTATTCTATCAGCATCTATCCAAATGTCCTCTTTAATTCTAGAGAGCCAGTGCCTCCTTAAGCTCCCCTGTGTACTGAGAAACATCATAGTCTTTCTTTCTTTTTTTTTTCAACTGGACCCTACCACCATTTGCCTCCACCCCTGCCCAATGCCCGACAGCAGCCTCAGTTCTATTGCCAATGCCAAGGGTTGGTTTTTTTTGGTCTGTTCCTTTGCTATGTCTTTTCATGTTCCACCTATGAATGAGATCATCCAGCAACCATTTTTCTTCTTTTGACTTATTTCACTTAGCATCATCCCCTCCAGTTCCCTTCATGCTGATTCAAATGACAATCTCAATAGTTTTACAACTAATTATTTCCTTTATAACTTTCTATTACTCTAGCCACATTGTCTCCCAAAGCATTATATTCAATCAACATTTAATTATAGGCAAGAATAAATGAAAATTTAGCTATATTTATCAGCATATGCCATGAACTACAAGAATTCCAATTTTCCCTGATCATTTCTAATTCTGAGTCTAATGAAGTTAGATAACAAATCCCATATTCCATAGCTGAGGTGCTGTTTCCTGAATCCTAAACTGGTACCAAAAACTTTGACCAACAGTGTTTGGTCAGTGTGATGGTTAAACGCATATGTTAAATTGAAGGTTGCGTTTGGACTCAATTAAAATTTATATTGGTGAATTTTGAGTAAGCAGGTTGCCCTCTATAGTATAAGTGCACCTCAAACAAGCAGTCAAAGTTCTAAATAAAACAAAGAGACTAAGTGTCCCCAAACAGAGGCACTGTTCCAGGCTCCGATTAGAACCACTTAATTGGTTCTATGGGTCTCTAATCCGATGGTCACATGGCAGCTTAGACTCACCAGCCTCCATTACTACATGAACCAACTCCTTATGAAACTTTCTTTCTCTCTTTACACACACACACACCCTATTATTATTAGTTCTGCTTTTATGGAGAACCTTGATTATTACTGCCAGAAAATCAGAGGCTACTCCAGCAGGAAGAGCTTTAATGTAGAGACTGAGAGGTTTATCCAACTCTGATCGGTTGTTGCACAGGTTCAAAGGTCCAGGAGAGACAGGTGCTAGCTTTCAGGAAATCTAGAAATGCAAGAATTACAAGAAGAAAATTAATGAATTTTTTTAAAAAACCCAGAAAGTATTACAAAAAAAAAAAAAAGAAGAAATAAGAACAACAACAAAAGACTCACAGGGAAGTCACTGTGATTGGTCTCAGTCGCCTGCAGCACAAAGGTGAGACTACTGCCACAGACCTGCATCGGCCACCACACAGGCCCACACCCTGCCCACAGCTGCTTCATTAACCCAAGACTTTCCTTTCCATTTGACTGCCAAAAATCATACAAGTATATCTCATTGCCCAATCCAGCACAGAGCCAGCTGGGAAGGGAAGTTGGGAAAGGCAGTTGCAAAGAATCAGAATCCTGGGCTCACCTGGGGAGTGCTGAGCACTCAGAAGGGGGCAGGGATGCTGCTGAGGTGATGGGAGAAATGGAGAGCCTGGGGTGGTCTTAGTGAGGACACAGGGTCCCTGTGACAACGCACAGCCCAGAGAGTCCCCAGACAAGTTCTAGGAACATGTAAGTCAGAACTAAAGAGAGTTTCGCTGTGATGTGACCGGCGCCTCCTTGCAGACAAGGAACTGAAGCCCAGAGAGGGGACAAACACCCCTACGATGAGCCTGCACTGCAACTGGCTGGCACAGTCAGTATTGGAAGGCATAAACCATTTCTGACTCTTTCCACCCCGGTGTGTGCAAACCGAGTCCCTTTCTGAAGTCTTACCGGGCGCGTTGGCTGTTCTCCCCAAGCACCATGATCCTTCACCCAGACAGTGGGCACATTACCTGGATAGTACCACCTTGCCTCTGTGTGCAGTGAGGGATCACACCCTCAAGGCCTCAGTGCCCTGGCACGACTTTTAGTGGGAGGGCATCTCCATGAAGGAGATTCAGAAATCTCAACAGATCTGCTTTTCCAGTTTTCCTTTTATTCCTCTGCTTTAAGCCCTAGATCCTCAGTCATCAGAAAAGTACATCTCTTCTAAGGTAGAACCCACATCCATTCATCCACACAAACAAACTGACAGCTGCCCTGGACTCTGCCCATAACGCCTCTGTCAACCGGCCTTTCCTCCCTCTTGGTCAATCTCCACCCCAGCTGAGCACCAGAAGCCTTCCTGAGTCTCCAATCCTCCATTGTTCCCCTCACAAATCGGTTCCCACAGTGTCAGCATCTCGCCTCATCATCTCTGCCCAGATAAACATTAGCAGAGCTTAGGATCATATCTCAAATGCAATCACATGTCAGTTCTCTGGTTTCGGATTAGAATAACTTAATCCTTTTGGAGAAAGGAAATTTGGCAACATTTCTGTCCTTTGGTGATAAGAGAAGGCCTGTCATCTTGCCAGGCCTACAGGAAGAATAAAAGGGCTGTGTGAAAGCCTCCTTTGCCAGGCACCTGTACCCATCAGCCCTTGGGAGAGTTCAAAGGAGCCTAAGGAAGAATAGACAGATGGGAAGAAGGGTGATGGCCAGGGCCTGGGACTGCATGCAAGGCCTTCTGGAATAAATAGCGTCAGACCTTGAGGCCTGTGCCAGGGCTGAGTAAAGTCCTCTACCTATGTTCCTCTATCAAAATGAGTCTTTTATCTGGACACACGGATGGTCGTATCTCAGCAGCATGTGTGCGGAGTCAAAGAGATGGAAATGTCCCAGGAAAGGCTCAGACTCACCTCAGCAACCAGCTTTGTGGCAGGCAGTCATAGAAGAGGGAGCACAGAACACGGAGGCATGGAAGTGGACCCCGCCTACTCTAAAGGAGCTTAGCTATCTGATCAGTCTAATAAGGGCAGCATCACAGAGTACAGGTCTAGGGTCAGGGTGAATGCTCTCGACAGGGCTGAGCTTGGTCTTTGCTATACATATGTCCCTTCTACTCCTACATATGTCCCTTCTACTCCTGCATATGTCCCTTCTACTCCATGAGCCACCACCTGCTCTCACGCCAGGCAGATGCTGGAGGAAGGCGATCTATCTGGCTGAACTTGGGATGAATATGGCATGCTTCTCCATGCCTGGTCCTGATTCCTCTCCAGAACTTGTCCATTTCCCAACAGAACAAACACCAAAATAGATAAAATTTCACAACTCCCTGACAGAAATGAAAAAAAAAAAAAAAAGTCCCTGTTCAGCTTAAAATGGTTTTGCAGTAAGAGGCTCCAGAGAATTCTTGAAGAGATTGGCACTGGTTATGTGTCGGCCAGAATGTGCACTTTCCAATTATCTGACATCCTCTTTCAACACAGTCAGGACACTCTCTGCATCTCATTTGCATTGGCTTCATTTTAGCACATTTTTTATTACTATTTTATTATTCCCTTTTCAATCCCAAACTTTCAATCACAGAGGTGTATTATCTTAAGTAATTCCTTGGCTTATAAACCACTTTACTCCCCCCCTTACCCACTCCACCTGCTTCTCCACAAACAGCCTTTCCTCTACTGCCCCCACACACCTAAGTATCCCTCATTACTTCTCCTATTACCGCTGTGAAGCACTGCATATCAAATCATCCAAACTTGGACAGAAGCTGTCAGTCACAGGAAGGTGAGCCTCAAACTTGCTTAGGAAATATTCTCTTTCACATCCTCGCTTCCTGGTGTCAAGAAAATCAACTCTTTCATAATCTGCAATAAAATAGTCATAGTTTTCCCTGTACAGGCAGCAATCACTCCTTCAACAGTGACGCAAATCCTAAGATTTTGATGGTGGGGGTGAGGTTAAATAAAAATAAAAAAAAAACAGGAAGAAAAGGTGAGGTCAGTAGAGAGAACTGGAGGAGCAGGAAAGGAACATGGAACAAGTTCAAGGGAAAGAAGGATGGGAAGTGGCCAAGTGATCTCATCTCAGCATCCCCCAGGGTTTAGTGTTCCAGAGTCTGCACGCTCAGCTGCCTGCCAAAGGGCGCCAGGTCATGTGTGCCCAGAGCACACACGATTCCTCCACAGACTGCTTTGGAAAAGACTCCAAATGGAGCCATAAGGTTGACTCACGTCCGTCAAATGGGGAGAGCCACTCAAATTCTAGCTTCTGAAATCTCACCAGCTAACCCTGGCTCTGTTTTATGCCTATCCCCAGCCCATGTCTAGAATTCCGAAGTTTTTGAATAACCTAACTTTTCTGCACTATGAGCCCACACAGAATTTTCCACCATAGAGGGAGAGCTCCCCATGGAGAAAAAAATACCAAGTTCACGCACCGAGGTTAATAACCACAGCAAAGGTTAATGGTGCCTGTAGCATCTTTCAGGCCCAGGCTCTAGAACTGAAACAAAAGAGGGAGCAGATCTTAGGCTATTCCAGACAGGTGAAAAATGAGCTGTGAACTCCCCCCTGCTGGAGGAGGCAAGGCCTCTGCTTAGAGCATAATGGCTCAGAGATACTATCTCAGGAGGAGGCCTGCCCTTCTAGTCCCTCAGGAGAAAAGTGTCCTTGTAGAAGTCTCCACCTCATTAGAGCTTCAGCTCACTTATTAAATACGGGGCACTCAGATAGCTCTTTTTGGTGTGGAGGACCAAAGTCCTTGTCTTTGAGGGGGATGCTGCGCATCCTCCTGAGAGAAGTCCAGTTGGCCGCACTAATTGCTAACAGATTTCTCACACACTGTTATTTCTTCATCTGCCCAGGAAGTACATGGTGCACTGCAGGAGATGTGGGACAGAACTTCGTTGCTAGGCGTCTAAATGAGAGGCAATTAATTATTCACACCAGCCAAAGGGAGAAACATAATGAGCAGCCAGCAATGGCACCGACTCTGGGAAACTGAATAAGATGAGGGGGAAGCAGAAGATCCTGGCCACTGAATTCATCACGTGGTGTGTAGGTGGGACCATGCTCGGTGACAGAACCAGCAAGGATCTGGATGAGATCCTCACCAACTGATCACGGGACTGAGAACTGGAAGAAGGAGCTTATCTAAGAAACAGAGAAAGTGGGTGACCCTGAGCTTTAACAGTGAGCTGTGTCCCAGGCATTTTATACCGACAGTCATTGAATCCTAACAACTGTGTAAAGTGGGGACCTAGAGTGAAGCTGGACTGGTTACCAGTTATATTGATGGAGACAGGACTATCCTGCTGACTTAGGAACTCAACTACAAGAACCTTCTCCTGCTTACATTTCTACAACCTGTTTGCTTTCTCCTTAGATACAGCTACCTACTTAGTGGATGCCAGATTCAAGAGAAACCAACCCAGAGTGACTCCTCACACACAGATTTTTAATAAGCTGAGGGAGTACTCAGCATCAGACAGCAGAGAAGACCCCATTTTGATCCAGTTAGATGACAGAAAAAGCAGGTAGCTTCCACACACTCTGGCATAACATCCAGATTCAGTGTTATCATGGCCTTGTTACCTCCTTTAGAATGCCTGCTGTGATCAACCCAAAATACGTTTTCTTTTCTTAGGGTAGCTTGAGTTTGTGCTTCCTGTAATTGAAAGTTCCCAGTCAAAATGAGCATGCGCACACATGGTCTATTGAGAAGTTGCAGAGAAGAGACTTGTCCTAATGTAATTAAAGACTTGGAAGGGAAAACTTCTCTCCCATTGGGAGGCATGGCAGAGCTTCTGATCCTGAACCAACCACAATGGTATCAAGTAAAACTAAATGAACATCTGAGATCTTCCTATTCTTAGCTTCTAAGAATTTTCTATGAATACACTCATTTCAACCTAACAACTTTAAAATATAGGTACTATTGTTATTGGAACATAAGAATTATTGTTATAAGTGAAGAAACAGAGAGGTTAATTCATTCAATGTCACCCACTTGGGTAAGTCCTAGGCAGAGCCAGAACTTGAACTCAAGGTATTTTTTCGTAGCCTGTGGTCTCCTGGCGATGGACAATTGAATCTCTAGGTTCCTCCTTTTCTTCAAGGAACATCAAAAGCCCAACATGGGGCTTTCAGAATTCCAGAGGAAAACCTGATGAGCATCAGCAAATAGTTCAGCCTCCTAGTAAAAGGTTTAGGAAACAAATTCTGTGAAAAATGAGTACTGCTTCAATTTGTCAGCCCATGTGATTTAAAGCACATCCCTTAGCAGTCAGGCAACTCTGGTTGTATTTCAATGTTGATTCACCTGAATGTTAAGACCCATAGATTATCAATGTTCCTTTTCTTAATGTTCAATTTGGCTACATCAGCCATGAGTGAAAGGCCATGTTTGTTTTTCAAGGAGTCAATGAGCACTGCAAGTTAGAACCATCAGCAGTATTTTCTGTCACTAGTATTTAGTAAAAGCATTTAGCCCTATGAAAAACAAGATTGAAGCTAAAGCCTGTAATATTGAAAATCCATATATTGATTTCTCTCAGAAGAATGAAATTGTCTTGTTTTCCAAAACAGGGACCCAGAATCAGCCCACAAATTCCTCCTGCAATTCAAACTTATCTACTACTCAAAGTCAGTCCATGGCCACTTGTTTTACCTTCTTTTCACTCCTGAGCAGAAAATAAATAACTTCTTTGCTTCTCACTGGCGGTGCTGCCTTGGATGACCAAAAACGAGGGGTTGCTGAAGAGCAGAAAGCATGGGATACAAAATAAAGGCACCCCTGAAGGTTATTGGGGTTGGAGGGATGATATAAATCTCACAGGAGGACCTGGATCATCATCTAAAATAGAAACTGTCTAAAGAGAACAGGTATTGCTCAGGAATCAGTTCAATTTTTGTCTTCTGCATGAAGACAGAAAAGAAAATATCCAGTATATCTGAGTTCAGGGTCTGAAGGAGCTGACTCACAGGCATGTTTCCTATGAAACACGTGATAACCTGATTTCCTATTTATTAGGGACTGTAAGCAGCTAATTCAGTTTCAGCCTGGCTATCTAACGATACTTTATAATCCAGAGAATAGAAAGGAGAGCTGGGTTAAAAGCAGGGTAGACTAGATGAAGGAATGAAAGCCATAGTGTTTTGTAAAACCACCCAGGATATGGTCAGTATTTTCAACTGAACAAGAAATAAAGAGAACCAAGAATTTGGAAGACTAGAGCCAAGAAATATCTTCCCATCTCCTTCTTGTCCTTCCCCCATTCCAAGGCATTATGAGAAACCAGGGCAATTACTAGAGATGTTGAGCTCTAATGTCTGCTTAGAGTCTACACTCATGAGGAAAAACTCTGGGCAGGGGGAAAGAGAGAACAGTGCATGCACAGAGATCTAAGTCAAAACTTAGATCAGCATGTGACATAATGCAGCACTATCCTTTACCTAGCAAGTGTTTAAAGACTCCAGAGACCTCATCTAAAGAGATTTGTTTAACAAGCCTGACTCTACCCACATGTCCTCATTTTCCTTGGTTTCTTCTCATCCCTGATGCATATAGACATCTTTAGTTTTCATAGTATAATACGATTCACAAAGCACTCTCCCCTGCATACAGTAGGTCTCCTGCTTCTCTAAGCAATTCTACTGGTAGGCATGATTACATATGGAAACACTGATACTCACAAAGACTGAGACATTTGCCCACGATGTGATAGGGATAACAACTGTTCATGTATTAGCCTCCTCTCTGTGCTATGGCTGCCAGAATCCAGCTAACTCTTTCTAAAGACAGCATTTCATCCCTTTTCTCCCAATACATGTGTCTCAGTAGAGTTGACTCCATCCCAAGTGCCATCACTCAGATTTGGTCTGTTGAGTGTTACATGCCCTGAGAATGGGTGGATAACTCAATCGAAGCAAATGAAAGATAAGTATATTTAGTTGAGTCTGCTGAAAGAGGTGATCTCTTTTCCATAAGACTTAAACACCTTACAAGATGGCAGCCTGGTCCTACTAACAGCAATCATGTGGAACCTCATAGTAGAAATGAGTATGAAGAAATGGCAATCTGAGGGATGGAGGACAACCAGATCCAAATGTCACTTTGTGAGTCCCTGGATCAAACCACACATGAAGGGCAAGCCTCCATCTTTTCAGTTGATTGAAACGTTTCTTTTTTTTTTTTTTTCTTAAGCCAGTTTAGACTGGGTTTTCTCTCATTTGTCCTGATATGCTACCTAATACCTTGAGGATATATTCCTCAAACAAAAGAGGATGCTCTTCCCAAGCAGAAGATTAGAACGCAGTTCTTATTTTTTTATAATGAATGATTTTTTTAATTCATGTAGTCAGAACTCTAATAAATAAATACTCTATCACCAGGTAATGAGTTATTTTCCCTCACACCATGGTGTCTACTTCTCATCTTTGCTCATGCTATTTCTTTGCCCTTCCTAGTTTTGCTCTTCTCTTCCTACTCAAGTTAATTCACTAATGCCCTCCTCACAAGCTTAGGCTCACAATTTCCCTCTTCTGAACACCCACAACTAATCCTGATACTTACTTACACAGACATTTTTATTATTGATCAATTTATAATTTGGGGTATTCTACCTTTCCAAATAAACTCTAAGATATCTGAGAGAATAAAAACATATCCTGGGCATGCCCTGTGGCTCAGGCGGTTGACACACTGGTGAGTGAACCACATAAAGTCTATGGACCCTTATTTGAGACCCTGGGCTGGGTAAAAAACCCAACAGAACAAATAAATTAAAAAAGATGTTTCTTCCTCTCCTTCCTTCCTTAAATGTTTCTGCCTTCTCTCCTGTCTTTCCTCTATTTAAACAAAGAAGTCCTATATGACATCAGTATCTCTCTCACAATGCCTAAGCAATATGTATAATCATATATTATAAATATTAAATTTTCTAATTTAATTGGCAAAAGGAAGTACAAAGTGGGGTAGGGGATACTATAGGAGCCAGATGGCTAAATGATAAAAGAATGAGGATATGATAAAACTAATCTCCATGGTATCCTTACTATTGGCTTTGTGATTCAACTTTAGATTTTATTTTCAAGAAAAGCAACACATAATATCTCCCCTACTGGGAACTGAGAAACCAATAGAATATAAGTAAGTCCTAACCCCACAGTAGGCCTTCAACAAATTTTCATGATATCTAATCAACAGCTGGACTATAATCCAAGTTATTACTCCATGGAATATTCCCAGAATTGTTTTCTTAGTAATAATAAATAATACAAAACCTTTTATTGCTTTCTTTTTCTTCATGTGTTAGCAAATAATAAAAATAGTAATAACTATTTTGTCAAATATCTATGCGCAAGACGTTGCCAGACATAGAGATACTTTGCATATATTAGTTCCAATCCCTAATAGAAGCTGCAAAATATGTATTATTATTGACACTTTAAAAATAGAAGAGGAGTACCTAAAAGTAGTTAAGTGGGAGTTCTGTTTGGGGAACCAGAAAGCCAAATAGATCTCCCTATCAAAAATCACATAGAAATACGGGCTACAATAAGGTAAACATTTATTATTAAAGAGCTGAGCTTATGATATAATTCCAAGGACTCAAACGAGCGGGACCTGAATCCAGAGGAGTAAGGGCATGCGTTGCAGCTGGGGCAGCCTGGGAGGTGGGGAAAATTCCTGGTTGCTATAACTCAATTCCCTCTAGATTTTATGCCCAGACAGGGCCAGGAGAGAACATAAGGCAGAGAGTGAGAATTAAGTCACCTTACAAAATACCAGGAACCTCAATGGGCTATAAATTCAGTCAAAGACTAAACTGAAAAACCTACCTAGTAGCACAGGGAAATAACAGGAACGCTCTTCCTGTCGTGGCCTGGACATGGTAGAAATAAGGTGAAGTTTTACCTTACAAACTTGTGAGCAGCAAACTGTTCTGAGTGTAGACTTACCACGCTCAAGCTCTAGGAACCATAAAATGGGTTCTGGCCTATGAATACCCCTGAAGCCCCTGAAATTTAAAAAAAAGAAAGAAAAAGAAACTTTGTAATGAGACATGCTCTCAAATCAGACCAGCCAGGATTCAATCAGAAAAAGCACTCCTGAACTATCATATAATCTAAAAAGTATAAAACTCAAAGAAAATCTTCTCAGTAAGCAAGAGTCAGCATATAAAACACATAGCAGGATTAGACTGTGAAGGTCTTCAAATGATGGGACTCTCAGGGAAACTGTAAATGGTTAATTATTATAGAAGGATTGGAAAAGCATAAAAAAAAGAAACATGACATAAGTAATACAAAAGTGTGAAAAGAATAAAGTGGAATGTCCAGCGAAGGGTAGTGATTTAAATAAAAAAAAAAAAAAAATAGAATTTTTTTAAGGAAAGGTGCAGGCAGGAATGAAGGTAAGTAGGCAGGCAGAAAGAGAGGGGAGGAGGAAGTATTTTATTTATTTTTATTTCATGTTCACATTGGTCATTTCCCCCCAGACCCAGGACTCAAACCAGGGGTGTGCAGCTTGCTCCTTCAGAAGCAGTTGACAACCCCTGCTCCATCAGGATCACCAACATAGAATTTTTTTATTTCTGAAACTTCATGGTAAGTTCAATTATTCGTTACAGTATTCTCTGTATCTTTTGTGTGTCAGAACAAAAGAATTCATTTTTTTAAAGTAAAAAAAAAGTGAAAAACTCAGTGAGTAAATAGATTAGCAATCTCTGAAGGAAGAATAATGAACTATGAAAGTGTGTGAAGGAAGTATTCAGAATTTGTTTTACAGAATAAAACAGACAAAAATTATGAAATAGTACGGAAGCTTCTATAGGACAGAATGAGAAGGGCCAACATAAGTTAAATGGGAGTTCTAGAAAGAGAAAGTGGAAAGAAATGGGAAGTATATTAGGGAAAAAGACGACAGCAAAGGATTTCCACTATTGAGGAAAGCTTTAATTCAAGATATAGAAGTATTTACGAGCATAATAAATAAATTCAGTGTGAAGCTACCCAACACCAAAGAGAAGATTTTTACATATTGAGAGAAAACCCAGGTCATCTACAAAGCAACAACCAGACTAAAGGCAACAGTGAAAAATGAGAGACAAAGAAATAATATCTTTAAAGTATTGACAAAAATAATACCACTGTTAAACTCTTTACCAGTACAGGGCGCTATTCATGAGTCAGAGTGCTATGAAGACTCTTTCAGGTGCTCTAAGTCAGGGAGCTTCCCACTAACTAACACCTGTTCAAAGAACCAAGAAAGAATACTTTATGAAGAAGGATTCTCAGCCCAAATAGAAGGGCTGAAATGCATGAGAGAATGATAACCAAATAAAATTGTCTAAAATGTGGTTAAAAAGCACTGATTATTAAATTAAATTTAAAAATCATTCATTAGAAAAACAACAATTGAGTATAAAACTAGAGAAATCTTAAATATTCAATAATAAAATATAAAAAAGAGGGGGGACAATAAATAGATTCTAAGTTTCTAGTGCTGTTCAAGAGAAGAATATAGACTTTGTTAACTCAAACATGAATGGGAAAATGTTAGCATGACCTTTAAAAATCGAAAGCAGAAGGCATGAATTCCAAATAGTAGACAGAGAGAAAATGAATTAAAATAACAATCAATATAAGACAGAAAAAAAAAAAACAGGAAAAGTAAAGTCACGAAAAAGCACAAATTAAAATGACAGAAATGAAATCAATTATTTTATTAATCACAATAAACAGATGTTATATATGCCAGCTGAATGACAGATTGACGGGTTGCAATTAAAAATATCCAGTAGCATGCTGTTTACATGAGCAGAGAATTCACAGAAAGCCAAATCAAAAGATATACAGCATATAAATAGATGCTCAACCTTACTAGTACTTAGCAAACTGAGCTAAATAGTAATGCCCCTTTTCAAAGCTATCAGAGTGGCAAAACCTTAAGTTTGGTGATTGCCCATCTTTCTGGAACAATGGTAAAGCCAGCTTTCTTACAGTTCGAAGTGAAAACTGGTCAATCGCTTTGAAAAGGTATTTGGCAAAATCTAGTGAAGCTAAAAATATGCATGCTGTCAATCTTAGTACACTAATCTTAGATAACTATCCTAGAGAAACAGTTAACAAGAGTAAACCTGAATTTATATTCATAAATTTTTGTTCTAGATCAAATTTATAATGATAAAAAACTACAAACAGCGAATATACATCACCAGGAGTATTACCTTAAATTCTAAATTACAGTGCACCCTACTGGAGTAGCAATTAGGTCAATCACCTCCAAGGGTACACAGGTCACACACCCCTGGGTTCTAGTCTCAGGTCCAGGGGGAAACAACCAGTGTGAACAACTAAATAAAAATAAAGATGCTTCTTGCTCCTCTCTCTCCCTGCTTACATGCCTACTCACCTTCATTCCTGTCTGTACCTTTCATTTAAAAAAATCTAAATTAAGGTAATTGAAATACTATGCACCCAGTACCATGAATGAATGAATGAATGAATGAAGTATACTATGTGCAATGTTGAGAAACTAATGTGAGTTGCAGCAGGATATTACAGTAGACATCATGACATTATATACAACTTACAAAACATTATATATTTTTATAGATTCATGGACATAAAGAATAAAAATTTCCCCCCAAAATGATAAAGGTAAACATCAACAAATGAGGGAGGAAATGGGATCAGGGAGGAGTACACCTTATACTAAATTCAAACAAGCTATGTTTTATTAGTTGTTTTCAATATATGAAGCAAAAATATAAAATGTTTAAATTAGATAAAGTAGGTGATATTTCCATGGATTTCACTGTATCAGTTTCTGTATTTTCCTTTATGGTTGAAACAGCTCAGAACTTTTTACAATGCAACATTAATATATAAATTGTATTAAAACCCTATTTTTTATGTATTAAAAATAAAAACAATTTATGCTACATTTGCGCATTTTGTCAACTAATGTTCTCCAAACTCTGAAGACATATGAATCACCTAAAGGTCTTGTTAACAGGTCAGCTCTGATTAGCAGCTGTGAGGCAAGGTCTGGAAATATGCATTTTGCAGAAGCTCCCAGGCAAGGCTGATAGATGGGGCTAGAGTTCATACTTTACGAGGCAAGGAGAGAGATCATATAATCCCAAAATCTACGTTCTCACCTCTGGAATGAACTGCACATTCCTCACCCCACTGATGTCAGGCTATTCATATATGGTCATGAAATGGAGAATGATGCACATTATTTCCTAGGAGAGGCTTGAAGAACCAGCATGTGCCTGTCTGATTTCCTTCTGCAGTGAAACTAGAAAGGATCCAGAGAGATGTGTCTCTATCAATGGAGGTCTGAGAATAAAGACACAGAACAACAGGGAGTCCACTGTGGGGCGAGGTCGCATGCGTGAGAAACGGAAAGCCTTCCCTGATGTAAGCCACTAAGATCTGGGACGACCTGCCACTGCAGCATAGCTGAGTCTAGTGTGACACCCACAAAACAAGCCAAGAGGTAGGTGTGCAGCTTATTAGGTTTACACAACTCTCTCCCACCACCAATTCGACAGAGGGCTTTGGCCAAGATATTTAACTTTACTGTGTGTCAGCTACCTCAGTTGCCAAATAAGAGTAAAAGCTGCTTGTCTGAAGGTAGAAAAAATACAAAAAAAAGAGCTTTGGTGTACCCTAGTAGAGTAGCAGCTAGGTCCATTGGCTTGGACCAAGTTCAGTCCACATATATCCCCAGGACCCGGGTTCATGTCCCAAGGGCAGAGACAATAACCAAGAAGAATAATTAAATAAAACAAATCAAGTGCTTCTTCCTCCTTTCTCTTCCTGCCTGCCTGCCTGCCAGCTCTCCTTCATGCCTGCTAGCACCTGTCCCTAAAAAACAAAACAATCCAGAAATAGTGTACTTGTGAATGAACTCTGTCCCAACAACTCCTCCCAAAAAGAAAAAAGAAATAAAAAGGAGAGGGAAGGAGGAGGAAGAGGAAGAGAAAGAGGAGGAAGGAAAAGAGAAAGTTTAAACGATGTGTCAAAGATCATGTGGCTAGTAGTTTACTAGACTCATACAACAAACCAGGCAATTTCACTCTAAAACCCTTTCCAATTCAGCTCTTCCAAGCTGTTGAGGCCAGTTTAAATAAAGAGGTGTTGTCAATTGGAATTGTATTTTGTAGTTGGGAAGAACAGGCCCTTGTCACTATGAGCACACCTTGATTCATTCCCTAATTGCCTTTCATTCCACCCCATTCTTCGCTCTCCAAATCCCAGAAACCAGAAGCAGGTGCTCTGGTCCTGGGAAGAGTCTGCACGGATCAAACTATGAGAGTTAATGAAGGCAGATGGGACCCTCTGAAGAGTGCCACCTTCTTACAGTGGGCATCTGAAAATGTTCTCTGTCTTCTCGGAGGAAATCATCCAGCCACACCTTCGTCTTATGACTCAGCAATTAGTATTTGCCAAGCTTTCTCAGCACTAACGACTACGTTCAAAGTGGCCGGGCCGGGGCCAGGAAGAGACAGACCTGTGACGCTAACTGTGCTGGAGGACGAAACCATGTGCATGATGAGCATTTGGAAACAGAAAACAAAATTCTAAGTCTTTAAATATGCATAAAGAAGAGAGTGAATTTGGGAAAAATGCAAACTGTCTATAAACTAAGATAGGTTCATCTTAGGAAAAATGATTCCAAAGCACAAAGATTCTTTGGGAATGAAAAACAAGCTAAAAGGGACAAGGCAGTGCTAGGTAAGAATAAATGTTTGTGATAAAAATGAATAAGACATGAAATCTCAATGTACTATTCTAACAAGAAAGGGCCATTGCTTTTAGTTTTTGATTACACAAGAAAAGGGACTGTGTCCCAGAAAACAAAACAAAAAACAAATGATCATTTATCTCTAAAGAACTGATTAAACTATCCCTAGAGTGCTACAGATGGCATTTTTAGCAGCTTGGGGAACTATTAAAAAATAAAGAAATGAAAGCTGTTCTGAATATGATGGGAATGGCTCATGAGTAGGCAGCTCAGAGTCAGCTGACGTGAAGGCCCCAGCTTTGTCCTGGATCAAAAGATACCAAGAGTTTCCAATCTAGTTTGGTTTCGATTTCGATTCTGTCTGGAATCAAAAGAAAGAGCCTGCATTAACTTCACTGTTCTTACCTCCTGACAGGAGTGAAAAGCTTCCCAAGAAGCACAAATCACATATATGTTTTTCTAATTTACTTTTAATCTCAGGAGTTGGCTAACTCCAGCACAGAAGCCACATCTGTAATGGCAGCCTTCATCTTCACTGCCTCTGTCAAGAGGGCTCAGAAATATAAACTGAGTGATTAGAAAGAGGGCCCCTTTACTGTGAGAATCAACAGTATGGTGTGTTTGGAAGACTGCCTAACAGCTCTTCCCCCAGTCTCTCTGCTGTTGTTAGAACGTGTTCTTTCAAATCAAAATGCTCCTGCACCAAGGCCCTGACTCTTCTCCCTGAATGCTAGAGGGAAAGGGAAAGTTTCATTATGCCTCCAAGCAACAGCACAGTGCCATTTACAGTGGAAATGTTCCTCTCTGCTTCTACCCAAAGTACAACATGGGACATGAGCCGTCACTAGCCTCAGTATCAGACAAGGAAGGAAGGGACACGTCAGAGCCTGATGAAATCTCCATACAAATAAAGAAGAGTGGCATGTCTGGGAATGAAAAGAGGAAGAAAAAAGAATCTTGCACAGATCCAAGATGAAGGAGTGACTCTGAAGGAATGAGTGGGAAAAACTCAAGGACTCAGCAAGGACCACAATTTGCCCAAGAAACAGTCTGGTGGCCCTGGAGTCTACACAACTCAGAGGAATAGGTCAGCTCTAAGCTTAACACATCAGGCGAATGTAGTTAAAACTTCTTTCTCACAGGACACTGTGCTAGGTGCCTTACAGACCCATTCATTTCATCTTTCTATAATAACTCAAAGATCATCATTCCCATGTAGAGATGAGAAAATGCATCAGAGAGAGAAACAAAGGAGTGGAAGGTCACAGGGAGAGCTGTCACTGTGCAGAAGTGAGATCTGAACCCAGGTTGTCTGACCGAGGGAGCAGGGATGGACAACGACGTCTCACCAGCTCACTGCCTGGCGGCACGAGGGAACACAACACAGGATCCAAGAAGAAGCGCCACGAAGATGAACGGAAGAGTTATGGCTAGAGGGGCCCTGTGTGACAGGCTGCCCAGAGGGAACAGCCTCGGTGAGTCTCACCTCGTCCTGGATGAAATGTTACAGCACCTCCTTCTGGGTGACCAGCTGTCAGATAAGCTCAGCATATTTACAGGCTGGACCACCGGACTTAGAGTGAGCCTTAATTATATAAATGTATAATACACTAGCATACCCACCCCTCCTTCTACCCGTCATCAGCTGACACTATCTAGCATCTGAAATTCCCATATAAGTATAGAAAAGGGGTGGAACCCTAATTCTGAGAACTGCCTGACCAGTTCTGAGAAAATTTCTGCCCCTTTCGTAAATTTGCCTCCCCTCATTCCATCTAATCCATAAGAATCTGTATTTGTTTGGAAGACAGAGAAGATATTCTTTGAGAACCGGCTCTTAAGTTTGAAGAATGTACTTTTGCTTTTCCTGCACTTCTGGAAGATGATTTTGTTGAATTCAATCCTGGGAGCATCAAGAACCTGTGGAGGGGGTTCCAGGCCCTGACAACCTAACAGAAGTTTTTAAAATGAGGATTACAAGGTTAACTTTAAGAAAGTCCATCTATCTATGCCTTTGAAAAAAAACTGCTCTTAGGAGGAGGAAGGCAAGGAATGGAGTGCATTTTTATTCACCTGAAATCCTTCATTCCAGCAATTTGCTTAAAACAAGACACATTGGTCTGAACACAACTGCTTGAGCAGTTTAAATAAATTATTCCGATTGAAGGGTTAACAATTCAAGATAGGCTTGTACTTGTTTGCTTATGTTTAGTGATCATGAAAAATATTAATAAAGTCTATTTTTCCCACAGTTTTATAAGTAAAAGCAGGGGCGGGGGGGAATATTATGTTGCGAAAATAAATAATGGTGAGAAAAAAGGGAAATCCTAAACAGTAACTCTTCTGATTTTCATGTGATTATCCTTCCTTTTTCTGAATGTCTCTCTATTTCCCCAGACTGCATCAAGACCTCAAAGAACTTAACAGACATTGGGTAATATTTGAGCTGCTATAGAACCAGGATTCCTCCTCAGATGAGGCCATAATCTCAGAGTACAGAAAAGACAAAAGTAGACACAAGAGAAAATATAATAGAGAAATAATAAATTTTAAAAGGGGCAGGGGGAGGAGAGTTGACTGCATAAATGTAAAGGACAGAGAGATTATATGACTGTAGATTTCTGAAGACATTTCCCAGGGAAAATGGAGATCGGATGGGACCCTAGATAGATTTTGGCAGGAAAAAGTCATTCCAGAAAAGAGGGACTGTATGACTATGGACACAATAATATAAAAGGACGATGGAATCTAAAAACAATGAGGGACACATTTTTTATCAGAAAGTAAGATATGTATATGATAGAAGTGGCTGACAGAGTTAACAAAAGAAAACCTGAAACCAAATTGTAGGAAGATCGTAAATTTGTTTTCACAAAGAGAGCTATTAAGGCTCCCATGTAGAAGGTCCCAGACAAGGTCACAAGGTCACAGACAACAGACTGTAGAAAAATCACTGTGCTAGTGGTAACGTGGAGAAAAGACTGGATAAAACATCCATAAAGGGGCTGAGAAACCTTCACAGCCAAGCTGTGAACTCTACCCTCAGTTGTAGATAACTGCTATTTCAGAGACCTACCTTTGCCCATAGAAGAGAAAAAGCAAGAGAAGATAAATAAATCCACATATCCTTCCATTACAGAGGGAAAACAAGTCCATCGGAAGGCGTATGGTAAGATGGCTGCCATATTGCTGTCATTTGTCCTTACAATTAAAAACTTCCTCCCTATCTTGTGGATTAGTTCCTGAGCTCAGCTCATCTCTTCAGATTCTGCTTTGGACTCTCTGCTCAGTTTCTCCACCTCTGATTTCTACCCAGTTAGCCCTTGCTAGTGTCTTTCTCTGCCCACTGCTACTTTGGTTGCAAACTGGTACTTTAGTTGACCAGACTACTAGACATTTTATTCCATTGTTGCCCTGGGATGGTACTTTCAGGTCTGTCCTGGTTCCATACTTTGAAGCCAAGGATCAGTCCAGGTCCATCCTTATCCAAGCCAGGTTCCAAAACCTCTTGGATCTGGGGGCCCAGAACCCTACTTACCAGGATAGATGAATAGTCACTATCACCTCAGAGGAGAAGTACTTTCCAAGTGGCTTTATAGAAAGCACTGAACTCATCCCAGTGACAAGAGTCAGAATTACAAGCTCAAAAAATGGCCAAACCAGAAGACTCTTTCGAGGTCATCTGATCCCATCTTCCTCATTCTACCCAGGAAAAAAAAAACTAACATCTCCTGACTTTCAGTCCAATGTATTTCGATTAGCCGTTAGAATGTATGAAGTACTATGCATGTAAATTATAGATGTAATTTAGACCACACTGATGCATAAATTGTACCCACACCCTATAGCACTTTGTTATGTAACTTTGCATTGCTCATTGTCTCACTCAATCATCTCAGTTTTCCAAAATGGATTGAAATTCTGGTAGGGCAGGTACTAGAATGTCTTCTTGTCCTTTCAGCTGCCCCACGTGATGCTAACTACAAGAGAGACAATCAGCAATTCCCTAATGTGTTGGCTGATTACAAAGAAGAGATTTTGCACCCTTTGTGTTTATACATATATACATGTATATATACACATATGTGTGTGTATATATAATCAGTGTTCTATTAGGAGAGTAAAATTTTTAGCAGAATTTTTACTTTTATAATGTTGGCAATTTAGATATATTAATTAATACTCTTAATGAAGAGAATGAGAACCAATAGTCTCATCTACCACCATCAGTTAAGGAAAGCTGGGGTGGATGAAATGCCAACTGCTGAATTGTTTTTCAGCAGCAATACCTAATCTTTTACTAATACACATTTCCTTTGCTGAATTAAACAAAGATTTCTTTCTTTTCTCTTTCTACCTCTTCCTATTCTTTACCAGTAACAAATTACAACTATGGATGAAGTTCTTAATCTAGAATCTGGTACCTTGGACAAAGTGGAAGTCATTTCTCCTCTACTACTTACAGAATAATGGCCTCAGTGAGATTTCTGCAAAATTGGGGTTAACTACAGGAAGAATAGTTCAATCTTACAAAACCCATCATGTAAATAAGAACACTGATGAGTTTGAACTTCTACTTCTGAACCAATGGATGCTTGAAAAATCTTGTAGCTGAATCGTGACTTGTACAGAAAAATTGGAGCAATGCATTATTAATAATTATTAGCACTAATATCATATTTACTACTATGACATTTGTATTCGATTTTTCCACATATTGCTCTGGACACCTTCATGGTTAAATGTTTTTTAAAAAAAAACAAATAAATGAACAAAAATATCCGAGCACCTCTGGCATTTGGAAATAGAATTTGCTGGGCTGTAAAACCAGTGAGTTATTTGTCATGCAGCTTAATTCTGTCATAAAATGCTAATCAGCCTTTCTGTCACTTTGCTCTTGCCCCATATCTTTTTATGGGGACATTAATATGGTTATTACAGAGCAGAGACTCTTATGGCTGCAAACATGTTTACCATTTATGTATATTTTTGTCCAAAAAAAACCAAAAATTGCCACCAAGAGCCCCAGAGTCCTAGTTAACCATAATCTGAGTTTCTGGCATGGAGCGCTTGAGTCTGTGGTGCCATCTGGAGGGTGGCATCAGGTGGTCAAGGCCAGGGTCAGCTATCGCCTGTTCAGACCCTCGTGCACGGGGTGAAGCTATGAGACTTTCCTCCCATCTTAGCATAAGACAACTTCCTTTGCAGAGTTGATAAAACACAGGCTATATTTTAGGTGGCTCCTTTTCAATAGTACCTACAATGGAAACAGAGACTCTAGGAGATCATTTCCCAGAGGCCTTCAGAGGTGGAATCTCTTCCCAGACGTCTCCAGAAAGCCTCCTCTTCCTACACATGCACAGTCATCATTCCAAGGCAACTCTGTCACTCACGAATGACTACAGGACTGGGAAAATCTTTCCAAGCTGGGCCCTTAGTGGGGCCGTCAGGCATCTTCTATCTCAGTAACTTGTCCTGTGACCCAGGAAGAATCTACTCTCCTGCAAAGTCATGCTTTCTACCACAGAATATGGGCTTTGGCCATGGATGGTCTGAACTGGAATCTTGGCTCAGTCACTTACTTTGTTGGTAGCCTTTGTCAAATCACACATCACTTGTCTTTTCTGAGCCTCTAGCTTTTTGTTGTTGATGAAGTTGCTGTAGAGATTAGAAGAATGTCTGGAAACTATCTGGTATGAAATAACAGTAATCATTGTATTTACTATTATTATTGACATTCAGTCTATTGTTTTAATTATATTCTAGTACAATTTCTTCTGCCATTCATCAAGATTTCAGAGTTTTCTTTGTTTGCCTACATCTATATTTATCTTCTGTTAGGTATGTTCTAATTTAAGCTGCCTCAGGCCTTCCTTGGAAGTAGACATTGTAAATAATTGTTTTCATTGTCTTGTCCAAAAAAGTAAAGCAAAGAGGGCCTCAAAAGTTACTGATGATGCAATCCCTGCTTTCTCTTTCTAACCAGGGAGTGTCAGGAAAATCAGCCTTTTTGAAAAACTATCCCCTTCATCCCTTAATAATGAATCCAGAAATCTGCATGTAAACTCCACTCTTCATAGTACCCAGATGTTTAAACCAGTCATTACCATGTTCATTTATTAATATGGATAAAATAGGCAAATGAAGATTCGCCATTAATCAATGCCATGTTTAGTGGCCTGCAGGAAAACTATTCAGATACTAAAAATTCTCTCTGTATTTGTGTATATAATGTATGTACATATAGGTAGGTAGGTAGATAGATACAGCTATAGATGCATCTTTGGGACCATGCAGCCCCACCCTAAAGTATGATGATGCTGAGGGTGATAATAAGGAAAAGAATAAAGCAAACTAGACATGTCAGGAATAATGAGAATTGCCAAGCTGATCAAGGCAAGAGTCCATGACAGATAGGTGTGCCCGCTTCATCCTACGTCTCCTCTGCAAGCACCTGGCTTCTCGTGGGAACAGTGAAGGGACACCCAACTGGGAAAAGCCAAAAAGGAAGCTGGGGAAACTATCACAAGAGAGTGAATCCAAACACATGATCTCTATGAGATACTGCAGAAATGATCATAGCCAGTTTCCCTCATTCTACACAAGAGGGAACTCCAGTTCTAACGGTCTGAGACCCGGGCCTGAGAATGCCCCTTCACAGCAGAAAGAGACACCTTGTCGTGAACACGCTAAGTGCTCCCTGCCTCTCCGGCTCATGGCCGCGAGATGGCCAGGCAATCAGAAGTCGACTCTCATCAAGAAAATTCCTGTCAAGAGTCACTAAGCCATGTCACTCAGGAGGGAAAATCAATAGCAACAATCTCACAGGTCTGACCAACATGGGAGCATGGCCAACCCCTCCACTCACATTAAGCAGCTGTGACCACACTTTCAGGGGTATCAAAGGGGGCTGACAACATGGTCCCAGCACTGAGCCAGCAACCTCGCCCCAAAATCTCATCACCTCTCGTCCAAAGAGCAGCAAATAAATGTTCCAGCATCTATATCTGAATGAAGTGTATAATGTCCTTTTCATGCAAGCGTAGTCTTTTCCATACTTTCATCAATATTTCATTCTCCAGATGCAAACTGGGTTCTTTCTTTTTATGGACACTCATTAATGGCTCACAGGAGGTGATGGCTTCCAAGTGGGAGCTGGGACTCCTTGCCTGCTCTGACCCACACTCAGTAGAGTGAGTCCGGTCAGCGTGTATATTCGGGCACAGGGGCGGGCTGCTCAGCTCGGGCTGTCTACTGTGGATCCAAGGAAGCAGACCTCATGAGGGAGGAGGGGCCATTACCTGCTGCAAACTCTAAGAATTCTTCAAGCTTTTCATGGGTAGAAGAACAAAAGTGGTTTTTGGGTATTTATATTTTTAATGTGGGGTTAGAAGACCTACTATTTGCGGACTAATTTTGAGAAAGCCCCCAAATATGTAACATATTGAATCTTCCTTTAGATATGTGGAAGCATCTGGAATGTGTAGCCATTCTGATCAATCCCAGGAGCACTGAATTCAGAATACAATGTGTAGAATGAAGCAGGATTAAGGGAGGGCAGAGAGAGGAGAAGCCCTTAAAGTTCAGCTGAATTCCTGATGGTTTCAGATGTTCAAGGGGAAAAATCATCATGGCTGGAAATTTTAGAACCAATTTAACACAGCATCCAAAGAAGTCTGTGATTTCATCTGGCTGATACACCCTAGGGTGGAGGAGGGGCAAGTACAAGGCCAAGGAGTCACTAACACTGCTGATGTTACAGAGAACAGGACACTGCATATTAAGAGAGTGAACCCCAAACCACCATCTTTGTAGGAGGCTTCAGAAGTTGTTGCACAAAATCTCCCTCGTTTTGCAGCAGAGACACTAGGGTTCCAGTGGTTTGGGACTCGCACAGGACAATACCACTAGCAGCATGCATATAGGGCCCCAGACTAGCACTCAAGCAAAGTCAGCCCCTACGCAGAGCCCTCCCACCACTCAGGTGTCCAGAGGCAGATCTGTAGTCTAATCTCTAGGCCACAGGCAGACTCTTCTTTCCCAAGGGGAAACGAGTCCAACAACATGTGCTGATCCAGAAACATACTATCACAAGGAGCCGCATTACAAGACATGTTGACAAACAGATCCCAGAAATGGAGACTGGGCATCACTCTTTGTGGGACTTTTCTTTGAATTTAAAGAAATGCTGGCAAATGGTATCTTCTTTGTTGCAGACCTTTACGGGACCAGTGGATTGTTTATATTTATTTATAATGCAGTTCTTTATCAGTTCCATCCTTTTTCTAGTTTTGACTTTTTTCATTTCTGAATTTCTCTTTTTTAAGAACCTTTTTTTATTTATTTCCATTTTCAGTTTCACACCCAGACCAGGGACACGAACCCAGGAATATGTGGTTTGTGTCTTCGGGAGGCGATTGACCCAACGGCTGTCCATCAGGTGCGCCTAAATTTTGAATTTATTTGTATGAATTCCCTTCCATTGGATTTAGGAATGTTAACAACTTGGTTCTATTTCTACTTTCATAGATGTTTCAGGCACATCTTTTTTTGTTCTGTCTTCTTCATTGACTATTGAAGACCACACCTTTGGTGGGTGTAACATTAGTAGACTCCTTGCATTCAGATATGAAGGGTCTTCATATTTTATATTTTCTAGATAACCCCCATTTCCAGTTTTTTTAATTCATTTTTAACCTAAGAGCAGTTTAAGAAAGAGTTTTTAGTATACAGTGGGAGACATCTTTGCTTTCTAGTTTGCAATTTATCTTTGATGTTATCCTGTTGGATTCTGCAAATATTGTCTGTGGTTTTGAACATTTTTCATCTTTCTTTCGGGCCTAATTCAGTTCTACATCTGTAAATGCTCCATGGCTCTTGTTCAGAGGTGCTCTCTCTGTCTTCTGGAGTAGGGTACACTGTAGATTGATGTCGCCATATCAGTTAGGTCAACCTTGTTCATTTTGTTTTTCAGATCTTCTACATCTTTATTTACTCATTTGTCAACTTCATTCATCCACAGACTGAGGGAAACTATTAAAGTCTACTTGTACTAATATGTCATGGTCTACTTCTTCTTGATAGTTTTTGCTCTCTTTATTTTGATGCTGGGTTATTTGATTGAATGACTACTCAATCTTCATTAAGAATAATACCTTCACAATTTTAACATGTCCTACAATACTCACCAGAGAGGTTCAAGGTTGTTTCCACATAAATAAGGACAATCGTTGGGAAAAAATGGGTGACATGAAAAGAAGCTTGAATTAATGCTGCCTGTTTCATCAAGCCAACTCCTGACTGGCTGGCCAACGTGACCTTCCTTCCATAGAAACCTCAAAGCATTTTAAGAGTCCCTCTCATGGCTCTTAAAATCCTTTGCCTCACGGTAATTTAAGAGCAAATTTAAGAACTTACTGTAAGGCTAGAAACTTCTCCATCTTTATTACTCTCAGAGCACTTAATACCTTTAATTGCTTTGAATCTAATAGGTATTTAATAAAGAGCTAATTAACTGAATTGATTCATCAAATAATAGTTTCTATAACCTCTAAAACATTTTATATGACTATAGGGTGATTCACAGAAACAGAACCAATAGGAAATATGGGTATAGATAATAGAATACAGTTTCCTGCACATAATTATAGGAGCTAAGAAATCAGCAAGCATTTCCTGGAGACCCAGGAAATTATATAGCTCAAGGCCAAGTTGGAATCTGTAGGCAGAAGAAGACCAATTTTCTCTCTCAAAGACAACTGGACAGAAAGCAAATTGTTCTTGAATCAGCCTTCTGTTCTAACCAGATCTTCAATGTGTTGGATAAAGTCCACCTCCCATCAAGAAGGACAATTTGCTTTACACAATCAACCAACATAAATATTAATCTCATCCATAAACACCCTCACAGACATACACAGAATCATGTTGAATAACACTAATGACTGGGCACTTCATGACCTAGTCAAGTTGACACATAAATTTCTCCATCACACTCCCTTATGATACAGAAGATGACCTAGGCTTGTATTTTATCTATTATGTTATTAGATGCTGTGTCTCCTTCCCCAACATCCCTCTTTTCTTTATCCTCAAATACAGGAAGAGAAGGGAAAGGCAACCACATGGATCTTGGATTTTGAATGCAAGTTTTGGAGAATGTATTTATGTACACATATATACATACCACTCTGGGAGAGTGGGGACCCTTGTTCTTCCTAGGAAGAGCAATAATCCAAGCTTTCAAAAATCATGATGAATGGACCGTTCCTTCTAATGTTAGCTGCAGAGGAGTACTTTGCTTTAGACCTGGTCCTCATGTCTCTTTATTTCCTTCCTCAGCTTTAGATACCTTGTTTGTCTTTGAGAATACTTAAAAATGTTTGTAGAATTTGCATTAGTCAATTAAGGAAATGTCAGCATAGGGGAGCAACAATCTGTCCCCAACATATGGCTTTTTGGTAAAAATATTGTATAGGAGGGACTCTGAGGATGAAGTGGAAGTTACCATTTTGTAAAAGACATTTACAAGTATAAAGGAAAACTTTCTCTAAAGGATGTCTCCCTCACCACACCTGGAGACTGACTCTTTAGTTCATTAATGGAGAAAGCAGAACTTAAATCTGCCTAACAGCCATGGCCTTGCTTTCCATGCCCTTTCTTGGGGCCTCACAGGACCTCCCCTCCTCTTCCTCCTCCCTGACAGCCTTTGCCTCCACTCAAGGTATTTAGATGGCAACTTAAGCCACACGCCACTCACTCAGTCTAGATGGGTTTTTCTTATGTACGCAAGAGACATAATGCTATTATTGGGTTCTTCTTAGGTTTTTTCCTCTCATCAATCTGTCTGAAGTTTATTTGATTATTTGCCAACCTAGAAGAACCCAGAAGGATAAAGAAGATTTTTCCCTGTGCCCTGACATCAGCCAAGGAGCACATGGGAACTCAAAGGACAGAGAGCCTATAGGATGCTGTTCTCCAGGAGAAGTGGTGATGGCAACACCGCCCCTACTCTCAAAGTGCTTCTAACATGGTGGAGATGGCTTTGCGAACAACTCAAACATATGACTGAGTGAATCAAATGTTAGCCTGAGGTACCAGGAATGTCTACTGAAGCTTCACAAAGGAAAACTTATTCTGTATAGGAGAAACAGAGAAAGATTTCAGGTGGATACAGCATTGGAGTGCTGAAAGTGAGAATAAGGGGACAGACATCTAGGCTGAGGGAGGAATGTGAAAAGTGCAAAGCACATACAAACCATCTCTGTGATGAAGGACAAGGAGAGATTTTGTGGAAAACAAAATTAGAAAGGCTATTTGGGTGCAAGACAGGAAGGTAGGGCCCAGCCAGAGAAGAACCTGGAGTTTCTTCTTTATGGGGTAGAGGACTAATGAAAGCTTTTAGAATGGGGAACAATACAAAGTCACATATATATATATGAAACTCCAGATACCTGGAATTGTTTGGAATGGATAGAAAAGGTAAGAAAAATAAAGGAAATTCAATTAAAATGTATATTAGTTTTCTGTTTCTGTGGAACAAATTGCTACAACCTAACAGCTTACACTGACACACATTTATTATCTCAGTTTCTATGGGTCAAGAATCTAGGCTGACACGTCCTACTTAGTGTCTCACTAACCTGTAATCAAGGTGTCAGCAGGCATATGGTATTATTGGAGATTTGATGGGTGAAGAATTAGCTTCTTAGCTCACTCAAGTTGCTGGCAGAATTCAATTTCTTTTTTTTTAAATGGTATTGAAGGAACACTGCATCCTAACATTATATAGGTTTAAAGTGTCCATCACCACAAATCAACACCTGTATGTACTACATTAAGTTTACTACCAACGGCCCATTTCTATCCTTCAGGATATAATTGATCCCTTTTACCCAATTTGCCACTGCCCTCCCCTTCCCTTCTGATGATCACTACTTTGATTCTATAGATGAAATGTTGAGCTTGATGTGGTTAATTTGTTTGTTTGGTTTCTCTATATACCACATATAAGTGAAATCATAGGAAGTTTGTCTTCCTCCTTCTGACTCATGGGAATTCAATTTCTTTTAAGAGTGGAAATGAAGACTTTGGTTCCTTGATTACAATTGCCTGGAGGCCATTCTTAGCTCCTGGTCTTTGGAATTTCCCAACATGGCCACTTATCTCTCCAAGCCAGCAGAGGAGACCTTCCATGTCTTCCATGTCATGTAGTTACACATATCCCATCACCTGGTGTATTTCTATTGGTTGAAGCCAACAGCAAGTCCTGACCACCACAAAGAGGTGCTTCTTTGAGTATTAAGAGTGCACAATAGGGGTCTGCCCACCACATAAATCTACTACAAGATTGTGGCAGAGATGATTGGAACTGAAATCAGACAGAGGCAATGGAGAGTAATGATTACTGAGAAGAAACATATGACTAGAGTCTATATGCAGAGTCTGGGACAGAGATCTGAGACATTCAGAAGTTGCCAAAAGTGGACATACTAAGATGATGTGGGTCAGTGGTTTATTGAGCTTAAGAATCCTTGAGAAGCTTGCTAAAGATTCTCAGTAATCTTGCTGAATTTTGATTCTGTAAAGAACAAACGATCAGTATTTAAATAAGCATTCCCATTGACACTGCACTAGGAAATGCCAATGTGCTAGAGAGATGGGAAAGGAGACAAGATAACTTGAATTCAGCTTGACAAATATTTGCTGAGCCCATGATGAGATACTGTGGAGTCAAATGAACCCAAAGTCTAGTGTGAGAGAAAGACATGATGGAACAGTTAAAGGACGCATACGGTAACATGGTAGCCCAAAGACCGTCAATGAGCTCAAGTTTAGGGGAAAAATGAACTGGAAAGTCTATACATAGGAAGTGGATCCTAAAAGTAAGAATAGCTAATATTCAGTAGGCCCTGAATACTACTAGTTTAGAAGAGCTATCTGAGTAAAACCCTATTAAAACCCTATTAGATAGATGTTATTCTTTTCCCATTTTACAGACAAGTAAATGAATTCTTACAAAAGCTGAATAATTTGTGAAATCTATTCAGTAAGTGTGGGAATGTAATAAATCTGCACTGTTAACCATTTCACTATACAATTTAAGGTGAATTTTGAAGGATTAGTAAAGACGTCTAAGAAAAATGTAGTTTTTAAAGGAGGAAAAACAGGTACTACAAGTGAGATATAAGCAGATTACTATGAAACATAACTTTTAAAAGCAGCTTGAGTCTACTCAAAATGTATTTAAGTTATTGCATTAGGAAAATATATAGAATTTACATAAGAAACAAGTTTGTCAAGTATAGTTAGAAACTTAAGGAAGGTCACTGGAGAGAAAGAAGGGAAAACCCTTTGATAAGGAGGCTCAGTCCAAGTCAAGTTTTGTTTTAACTGAGGAGACATGGCTGTGGCTTGCTTCTCTTTAGTGGAAGAAGGGTCAAATAGATAAAACGACCTTTAAGAAGAATAACTGTTAAGATAACATCTTTTCCCTTGGTTTGATAAAGGAAAAACAGCTAGAGGAAAGTCGCTGGCAGGAAATGCTTATTTTGTTAACTACAAAAATACCTCTAAGTACAAGGACTGCCCAAAAAGGTCTCTCACCCTGGTAGTGAGATCAATGAAGATCAATCTATGGTCACATTCTGATTAATGCTGGAACCAGAGAGAAAAATGCTGGTCTGGGTCTAAGGTCTACCATTTCTTCAAATCTTGCTTCCAATTATATTTTCACGAAGTAGAGAAGTAGGTCATCCATATCCGTGCACATTAGACAGCAGTTTTCATACAACAACGTATTTTGGTTTGCAGAAAAAACAGTCCAATGTCAAATGAATTTCAACTTTTAATCATCCTCAACCTGCTGGAGCAAGAACTCTTGGTCCTCCCGTCCATGTTGTAAGATCTTCAGGACATGGTGGCAGCTGGTAAAATGCCAGGTATGGCTCCAAAAAAAATAACTGGCTTTCAGAACAATGTTTCTCAGTATATCTGTGGTTGTGGGCCAGTCTCTTTGTCTTTTATGCTCAGCTATTAAAGATTGGTACGTGGTCCTACTAAAACAGATCACCCCAAGTCTCCCAAAACTGATCTTTGGTACACAACTCACTCCGACATGAAGATTATTTTGAGACAATAACAAAGGCAACCCCAAGGACAAAGAAGCTCCTGCCTTTCTCCTAGCTTCTTTATTCTTTCCTTAACCGAAGAACATAGCCTGGCATGGTCTTAATCCAGATATCAGTCTACCTGTGAACGTGTCCTCTCTAAGAAACCTATCTTTACTTTTAGAGTAAGGATGAGTCAGCCCTCCTTGTCATATGAAGATCTCCTTCCTTTGTCCCTGATGTCCAGGTCCCCTTTTCCATTCTTCAGCACAGGATGCTGACCCACTTACCTCTCCATACATCTCATTAACTTTGGGCATTCTACCTACTAATCCTGTCTGGTGTTAATTTGTTCATCCAGTCCATGAAGAACCTCAGCAGGATGAGGGAATTTTCCCCACACCCCAACAGTTAACTATATATCTTGCACTAAATGGAACTGATCATCAGTCTATCCAATGAGACGAGGTCAACTATCACCTACTTGGACTTCATGGCAATATCAAATTGGTGTAAAATGTCTCCACTGTCAAAGCACTTTTCTCAACAGAGACTGGAAGCAGTTCACATTCTGGCCTGGTCTACAAGGGACTCTTTGGAAAGTACAGCTTAGATGTGTCCTGACCATCTCAATTACTTTGTAAAGTGACTGTAAATATGCCCAAGGTGAAACTGGGGAAGAGAGGCACTCAACAGCTGGAGACAGAGCAAGGGTCCTCTCTGGGAGAGGATATGTTGGCTGAATCAATACTTTCTGTCAGCAAAGGCAAGCAGAACGCCAACTCTGGAGAGGAGGGTCCCTCTCCCAGGCTTCCCTTAAGCAAACACCAGCTCCACTATGCAGCAAACACACTCCAAGTGTCTGCAAACACAGGGACCCATGACCAAATCTATGAGGAACTCAAACATGTGAAGTGATTTTTGGCTCACAGTCCTTTCCCCCTTGCTATTTTGGCCTTTTACCAAAAGGGAATCAAAACCACTCAACTGTAGTGATGGATTTGAAAGTTCCTCAGGGAAACCCCATCCTTCCCATCAAAGCTGTCTAAGGGCTTCAGAAGAAAATTCTAAATTCATAGCATCCTTAAGACAGTCTTTCCTACCTGCTATTTCTGAAATTGGCTTGTATATTATAACCAAGGTGTACACCTTATAATGGCAGTCCTCCTTGTTTTCCCCTCAACTGTGTTTAAATTGACATTTTTTAGTTGATGGCATTTTAAATGGAATAATAGAAATAATAACGCTATTATAGTGCACGCCAATGGAGCTGCAGTTAAGTCTGCCACCTCTAGTCAAACAATGTCCACATACATCCCAAGAACCAGGGTTCACATCCTAGGGTCAACGGGAACAAACAATACAATTAACTAAATAAAATAAAGTGCTTCGTCCTCCTCTCTCTTCCTGCCTGCCTACCTACTTGCCTTCATTCCTGCCTGCAGCCTTCCTTTAAAAAACAAAACCTACTGTTATGAAAAAAGTTATTATATTTTTCCATAACAGAAAAACAATTTCCTATAAAACTGAAAGCATGAGATGATTTATTTCTCTTAGGCAGCCTTGTCTTAGGGAAATATATATCAAGAAAACAGAGGCGGGCACTGGGCAACCCACTTCGCATGTCTCAATAATAAGAACATAACAACAAAAACTTGTATTTATGGAGATGCTGCCATGTGCCAGTTACGCAAGTGTGTCACCTGTATTAGTTCATTGATACTTCATAATGACCCTCCATGGTCAGTGCTCCTTTTACAGATGAGGAAAATGAAGTACAGAGAGATAAAATGTTTCCCAAGATCATACAGCTAAGAAGTACAGGAGCCAGCCAAGAGCCAAGCTAGTGTTGATTGTTGACTACCTGAAAAAACCAACTGATCAACTTGTTGAGAAAGCCAAGTTGAAGTTCATTACTGACTGCAGGAAGAATGAACATGCCCTTGACAGAGCTTCATCTTCTAGGAAGGATATTTATGACGTTGAGGGGTCTAATTTAAGTAGGTATTTCAGTATAGGACCCTGATTCAGACTGGCCCACATTCCTGACATAGTATTTAGAATTGCTTGACCCAGCAAGCAAAGTATTTCAAGAGACTTTAAAGAGTAAACAGCAGCTTTGAGTCCAGTAAAGTGATCTATTTCATAATAAAGGGTTATTGACACTGACAAGGGGTAGTTGAATCATCTTCAGATAAATGGCTTTTCAGGAAGTTCCTTAATCAAATAATAATTATTTACAATGTCATGTTCTTGGGCAAGAGTTTCCTAAAATGAGGCCATGTTAATACAGTGAATTGTATTGCTGCAAATAGTTTGTTTCCACCAGGTGGCTGTCATCTGTACGTACAAAACTGTGACCCTCAAAATCTGTATGTAGCCCAACCCTAACCCTCGATGTGACCGTATTTGTAGATAAGAGGTAATTAAGGTTAAATAAGGTCATCTGCATGGGTTGCTACTCAGAGAGGGTGGTGGTCTTGTAAAAAGTGGAAGAGAAAACGCTCTACCTCTCTCCCTTTTGCCCCACTTTTTCATACCTCTCTCCGAGCCTGTCTCCATCACATTGAGGAAAGGGAAGGTCAGGTGAGCACAGCGAGAAAGTAGTCATCTGTTACTCATGAAGAAAGCTCTCACCTAACCCTCAGGGTGCCCTGATCTGACTTTCAGCCCCCAGAACTGTGAAGAAATTCATTTCTGTTGGTAAGTCATTCAGGCTGCAGTAATTTGTAGTGGTCGCCAAAGCTAGCTAATACCACATCCATACTCATAAATGCTCGGTTTCCTGTCCTGAGTGGGCGACCTATGTGTGTCCCTATGCTTTGTAAGGAATGCTGGCTGATGGTACTAATGGCATCAGTCCCCATGGTTCCTGACTCCTGAAGCCATACTGCATAGGCCAGAGCTTCATGACATGGTTGAGTAAGCAACAGAGTCCAGCAGTTCTCTGGGGCAAGACTCACCTTGAGTTGATCAGAAAGGAAGCCTGGCCAAGGGACCGAAGAAGAACTTGGCACCAGGAAAATGCACATACTCTGTATTCCTGAGACACCAAACACCCAGCTGTGAATTTATTGACTCTCCCTTAAGAAGCTCTAATGGAATAAATTTTGCCTTCTTGGTGCCTGCTAATTAGACAATTATTTAACTCTGTTTCTTTTTTTAATGACTCTCTGCTGTTGTTTGAAGACTTCTGTCTATTATTTGTAATAAAAACCTCTGTCACATTTTTGCCTCATTATCCTTAACAAATAGTGCATTCCCCAGCCCCAGTCCCAGGATCCCTGAGTCCTCCCTCCCGCAGAACCTCCCCAGTCTGCAGCTCCCAGAGTTTCAAACACCAGCTGTTATCATTTTGTTGACTGAGAGATTTTTAGAAACTTCTATCACAGGCACCAGGCTCCATGGGGGGCTGTTGAATTAAATATCAGCTCTTCAAACAGGAATTAGCTGGGAGAACAAAAACAGCAGGAAGACAAGGAACAAATACAGGCAAGGGCTGCAGTTCTCCCACTGGGTGACCTGGAAACTGGTCCCTTCTCCCTTCCTTGAACCCTGAGACTGGTGGTCACACCTGATCATGAAGAATCACCCATCGCTTCTTAGGGCTGAAGACCCAGCCCAACCCAGCCCAGCCAGGGTCAGGCATGCTTTCATCAGAAGATGAGTATGTTCAAAGGAAATGATCCTTGTCCCTCTCTTCTAGTTACTCAGCCTTATCCAAGCATCCCAACAGCTTTCTGTTGAACTGTTCTTTTCTCAGAGGGGAGGAGCAGGAAACCAAGAAAGCAGAGGAATTGACATTCGCTGAGTCCTCCTATACGCCGGCCTCTGCCTGTCAAGGAAGCGCTGTTTGCCTATCTTCATGTCATGGTAACATAAAGACACCGTAGAGATACAAGACTGCTGCCACTCGAAGGCAGGGCCAGGTTGGCTTCATGAGCATGTGACCATGCAGTCCCTCAGGACCCCTTTACTCGGGAGAGCCACGCTGGACTAACGCGCTGCGGTCTCGAAATTCTTAACACTTTTATCTTTCAACTCGTGTTTTGTAAATGAACTCCAACAGAACATGGAGTGGGAACAGAGGAGCGGTGGGCAACCTGCATGTCCATTCCTTGATGCTCCAAGGGGAACATGTGTGAGGCCCAGAGCACATGATTCCAGGGGGCCCGTGATGTGTGGGAGCTCAAAGAATCAGCGCCAGTACATGGGTAAGCACAACTTTAGCCCATGACTGAGCACGAGAGTGCTGGTGGCCCTAAGAAGCCACTTTCCTTTCGCACGAGAATGTGCTGCGAATACAGAAGGGAAGGGCATCTGAGAAACGCAAGGCTCCGTAAACTCTCCGTATCTTTACTTCATCATATCATGTGCCCAAGCGAGCCAGTCACTGAAGCTGGAGAGGATGACATGGAAGAAAAAGGAAAGACAGAAGGCCACCCACAGTTCCTTCCAGTCCTTCTGACTCAACAGTAGCCAGAAAGTGGAGAATGTTACCGACTGACCACATCCAGGTGAAGGAGACTCCGCGGAGTTAGGTGTGTGCTCTGCCACCACTTGAGTAAGAATGGGACGCATGGGACATGAGCAATGAAATGTGAGTTAGGGGACTGAGGCAAAGCCACATGATCAAATGCCCTCACGTCTGCACTCAAGTGATGGAGCATGATATGGAGATAACTGATCGATTTTAAGCTCACAATTTGACACTAATGTTTCTCCTCCCAGTACATGAAGTAAGAAAACACACCAGGACAAGCCGAGAGGAGAGTGAGACCATGGAAGAAAGGCCTAAGATTTGTAGTTAGTTGTTTTCCCAACAGTCTTCTGATTTTCTGAACAAAGGGTCTGTCTCCCAGCTCCCAACACGCACACACACACACACTTTTTCCTTCTGCACAGGGCCCTGCAATGCCCACCTGGCCTGCAGCATACGTCACCCCTGGAGCTGGTTAGAAAGGCAGGACCCAGCCCTCCTCACACCTGCCATCGAACACCATCCCATGTGTCTCTAGCACAGCCTTCATGTGAAAGTTGGAGAGACAGTGCAGGACTGGAGAACCTGTCCAGCGACTCGCAGCTGTCCCAGGAGGAGCTGGGCTTCAAAGGGAAGACTGGGGAACCCTCCCCTCATGCGGGCTGTGAGTCAGCACCTATGACTCCGTACTTATAAGAGTGGAAACAACCTGGACAGGTGAGAGGGCCTGCCCAGGAGATGACATCAGTTACTATGCGGTAACAACTCCTGCTAAATTGATGCTGTTTTTGTTGATACCAGTAGTTTCCACCTAAGAGTGAGCCTTAGAAAGATTTGGGGGAATCGTTCCATGCAGGACCCTGGGCCCCAGCCCAGACACACAAAATCAGAATCCTCAGGCTTGGGCTGGACAAGCTGTATGTTTAGAAACAGCGGTTCCCAAAACAGACCACACAGGAGCACACCCGGGAGCTTCGGGCACATCCAAGGACCAGGCCACCCTCTTGGTGGGGGGTGGGTCTCAAACACCCAAAAGTAAACTGATTGAGATTCAAGTTTTAAAACACCTCCAGCTGAGGTGATGCTGACCACTCACCAGGGCTTGCTTCACACCTGAGTGTGCTCCTGTTTCTGAGGCTCCCCGCCGGGCTCCTGCACACAGGTTAGGAGGACACGACTAATGAGCGAATAAACAAAAATGTGGAATTTCAGGAAACTCATTTTATTTCCAGAGCCAGCCTAATCAACCAGCTCTGTATGTGAAAAATGCAATTAGTACTCAGGATCACTGGTGTATATTTTGTTCATAATACTCTAAAACTTATTAAAGTATACTTAGCAGCCAAAAGCCAGAACTCTACTAAATATTTACATCTGTTTCTAAATCAACATGTTTATCTTCAGGAGTAATGAGTCACTAGTCATCATTCTGTAACCCTCATCAGGCGCCCTGTTGAGAGAGACAGAGGTGCTGTCTGTAGCAGGAAACTGGGGACTCAAGGACAAAGACCCTCTGTGTGCAGGAAGGAGACTGTGGGGGGACAGGGGGAGCCACAGGTCTCCTGAGCACCTGAGCTAAGGGTTAGAAGGTCCCCAAAGGTCAAGAGTCAAAACCCTGTTTTACCAGCTGACATGCCTACAGCTGCCTAACAGTTTCTGGAAACTCATCTGGAGAAACCACCTGGGCGCCTGCTTCGCCTGCACCACTTCTATCCCGGCCAGACCAGCTTCGCCTGGGGATGGTGCTGTGTACAAGAAGTTTCCCAAGAGATCTGTGCATGTGCTCCAGTTTGAAAGGTCGTCCTGAGACTTCCACCCGCTAGTTCTAGCCCAGTGTCAGAGCGCGGCAAGCCCACCAAGCCTGGAGACCTTCTGATGGTTGACTGGCTGCTTTCCCCCCTGGAACAGCAGATATGTCCCTGCCACCATCTTGCCTATGTAGAGTTAACTGGAGGCTGTTCCACTCATGTCCTAGTACATAGAAAACTAGCCACGCAAAGGACCAACATGCTGGGCCATGCCCAGCACAGTACTTCCACGAAAGCCCAGATCAGTCCCCCTTACTGCTCCTAAATACTCTGACGGCCTACTTTGCAAGGTTGCGTTAACACATAAAATGATTTTAGGTATCAACCCCAAAACTGACCCACCCCGCCAAACTACAAACCTCTTCCATAGGACAGTCTTTAAATATTACAAATACATACCCCGTCCCTCCCACACCTTTTATTCTCCAAGTTAAATAACCTCATATCCTTTTAGCATTTTTTCATTAAATTCCCTTAAAATTGTATGTGGTCTCACATAGCAGTTCAACAATGTATGCTGAGTCCACATGAATGAAGTGTGTAATGTCTCATTCTGTCGTTTACCTTTCCGTGTTGCTCTCTGCTCCTCTTAGTTTATTCTCCAAAGCCGTATTTCTCCACGCTCCCTCCCCACCGCTGCGGCACCCCAGTCTGTCTGCTTTCCACTGCTTACATGTACTCCCCTTGATCCATGTACTCTTCAAAGCCAGGCTCAGGGAACGGGACCGCATCTCAGCCACTAGAAACACGCAGGCTGCCAGAGCGAGACTTCGGGGCCTTCTCATAATGGTGACTCATCCAGCCACGGGGTCTTTGATTGCAATGACAAAACCTCATCGAAATCATTTTCCCCTGATAGATGTGCGTTTCCTTCTCAGGCTGAATAAACCAATCTGGGACACGGGAGCTAATCGTCTTTGAAACTGGCTCACCCTGCCTTCTATTTCTCCATGTTCCTTAGGCTCACAGAAATGCTGTTGTGTTGTGGAAAGTTGTCTTATTAAAAGAGACTCAGCGTTTTCCAACTCAGCCTTCGAGATGATCCAGCATGCAGTCGCCTGAGCGGTGGTAAAAAACATCTAAACATCTGATGAAGGAGAAAACCGAGGCCCAGAGCGGTTCAGGGTCGTGCCCAGGGACGCAAGCCAATTACAAGCCCCAGGTGTCCTGACTCCCAGGCTGGCTCTTTGTAGCACCCATGAGAAGCTCTTCGTGGCCCAGGGCACAGCGGGGGTCTGTGAGCAGCGCCTCCAGCTGCCTCCCGCCCCCCACCCTGCGGTCCCGAGAGCAGAGCACACAGACGGGGTTTGTGGAGGAGCAGCAGCGCTACAAAGCCTGCATTATTTAACACTGGCTTTAGCTATCTGGGATGGAGAATAAATAGCACTATAATAAAATCCATAAAATACACCAAATTGGATTTTTTTTTTCCAGGGATGGCTCCAAGCACAAGTTGGTAATCAAAAGATTTTCAGAAAGACTGGAAATAGTGTTTGCTGTGTTGAAATTTCCCTGAATCTTAAGAGCCTCCCTGTCCCCCGTCACCCACGAGCTGAATACTTTTCGGCAGAGAGCCATGTGTGACTCTAAGTCACAAGAAAGGAGGGCAAGTTCCCAGTGAAACAACTAAGAAGATATCATCTAAAGGACGTCTTTCAAAAGACTTAATAAAGAAGACTTTTTCTCCTCATGCCCACCTTACGGAATGAGCGTCTTTAGCCTCCTGGTCTCCTCCTCCCGGGGATGACCGCCGTCCAGGACGCCACACCAGCAAACTGAGGTGCTGTCTGCTCCCCCTTTACAGACACTGGGGTTTGCTGGGCAACTAGTGATGACAACGCCTTCCTCCTCATAAGGAAACAACCACAATTCTAGTGTGTCGCCAGGTGCTGCCTTTCAAGTTAGGAGTCAGAGCAGCCTGTTTCCCATCAACGTCGTCCAGGGGCTGGAAGCCATTAGCACAACTCCAGCCCCACTGCCATGACTTTCCTATGAACACAGCACTTTAAAAAGAAAGAAGGCTGCCAGTTCTAGAAGGCTTTGAGAGCATGCCCACTCATCTGTCTTCCAAGCCAAGATTCCAGTGCAACAACTAAGATGATATCGTCTAAAGAACGAAATCCCAACAGTGAGCTCACAGAAGAAAGATGGCTACCTGGAATCAGAAATTGTGAGGAAACTCTGGACAGGAGGCAGGATGGGAGGGAGACCACCCCCAAATAAATCAGAGATAAGAGATGCTGTTCTCACAAGATGGAGAAACCAAGCTCGGTGTTGACAAGGAACAGGACACTGAGGCAATCAGAGGAGTTAACTGGAGACCTCTCTTTATTTCAACTGAGCCAGCAAAGTGCAGACACCTTCCCCAGGCAGAGAGGGCACCAAGACAGAGCCTGAGCTGCTGGGAGGCAGCTTTACAGCTCCTCCCTAACATACGGGACGTTGTCTGGAGGCCTGAGAAAAAGAACAATATTTCTCACGTTTCTGTGCTCCACAGCAGAACTCAAAGAAAGAAGAAGGGGATGGAAAATGAGGAGGAGGAGGAAGGAGACTGGAAGGAATGAGAAACAGAAAGCATTTTCCAAAAAAGAAAAGCTAGTTCAGGTGTTGACTGAAATAAAACTTCACTAGGAAACAAAGTCAAATTTAATAAAGAGAAATTTATTAGAAGACCATTCAGAGTTTATCTGAGGATTTAAATAAACACAGAGGGTTTAAACCTAGGGAAGTGGCCTGCATGATCATACCCCTGCTCCAGAGATTTGGTTTCAGTTTTACATGGTTTATGCAGATAGATAATGTGTAGCGAAAAAGCACACTGATCATTTTCTCTCAAAGGGAATATGCAAGAAGACATTGGTTGGTTAACATTCTTGGTTAGTGATAAGGGAATGATCAAAGTCAGGCCTTATTTGTGTGAGAAATTGCAAAGACCAAGATTGGTCCATTTTTTTCCTAAACAATGTCCCGTACCTATGAGAGGGTCAAGTTATACAACTGGGTCATAGGTCAGAAAGTCGCCTTGACTTCAGTACTTCAACAAGTCAGACATGGCAGGGTCTCCATCCAATGTTTTTACTGCAGGTTTTGTTGATTATCTGCCCCCACCGCACCTCAAAGCTCTGGTTGGTTACACTGGAAGCACATGCACTTGAAAGCAATCTAATTAGTAGGCTCTGAGACCTCAGAAAGGGCTTGAATTCTGTAAAACAATACAGATGAAGAGCCAAAAGACAAAGCAAAAGGACTAGAGAAATGGTAAAATGGAGGGGAAAAAAATGATGTAAAGGAGTCTATTCACTGGAAGAAAAAGTAGCACTAGAGACTAAAATATAAATGCAAATGAAAAATAGTAACCGGAGAGAGAGAGAGGGAGAAGGGACAAGAGACTGGGAGAAAACACACGTGAAAAAAATACCTTTCATGTCAGAAATCAACAAATACAATCAGACATTCATAATCCAGAAAATGAGTGATCATGTAAGTTTATAATAATGATCATCAACAGAAAAAAAATAATCAGAAACTTTAAGAAGGTCAGTTACTGGGAATATATGGGAAGTCTCTGTACTTTCTGCTCAATTGTTCTGCAATTCCTAAAAAAAGTCTGTTCATTAACTTTTTAACAAGTAGCTCATTACCTGTGTAAAGAAGGTGGGTGGCCTTTCTGAGTAGCTTGAATATTTTCAGTGCGGTTACTTCCCAAGAATATGTTTAACTTAGATTAAGCTTTATGTAACAATGAGACCGATGGAGGGTTCCTGACAAGTATACTTAATCTTATTCTGGTTATTTATTATATAAACTCTTCAAAAGCATATTTGAATTTCCTCTCATATTAACACAGTATCTTTTATGTTCAATTAAAAAAAAAGTGGTACCTGTAACTCTGAAGAAACTAGGAGTACCCAGGTACAATTGTTGATGTGCGTTGCTAAGTTCCAACTTTCATCACTCACTTTCCGGGTGCAATGTCAAGTTAGGATGGATGTCAGGTCGGAACCAAGGTGGCCTTTGCGCCATCCACTGCCTGCCTAGTCCTATGGCTCTTACCTGCCTTCAGAAAGCTTGTAATCCTTCCCCGGGCCCTGTCCAGTCAACAATGGCAGCTGGCGGCAGCTTGTTCTGAAGCAGGTGAGCTTCATGTGGTCTGGTGTCTACATGTCCTCCCTGCTGCTGACAGACGCCACCTTCACGTCTCACGCCCCCCACCACAAACCTCAGGGAGTGTCTGCGTCTACAGTCCTACTCTCACACGTCCCTCTGAGGATGCTGCACCCACAATCAAATCAGACATAGAATACTTTGTTTAAAGACTAGAAATAAAAGGGTAGAGAGTTGAAAATTACAACCGCATTTTTCAAGAGTGGTTTGATCAAAAAGATCAACCTCAGATGGGGTGGTGCCATCTCTCCACAAGAAGCTATGGGGCAGGGACTGAAACAGCCTCTCGGGGTGTTAAAAGCTTTCTTTCTGCAACTGGGTGAGCAGAATCCTCTGGAATGCAAGCCTGTAACATTTCACAGGTCAGAGAGAAGTTATTCTCTCAGGAAAAAGGAATGATTCTCATAGGGAGGGAGGGAGGGAGGGAGAGAGAGAGAGAGAGACAGAGAGAGACAGAGAGAGAGAGAGAGAGGAGACAGAGAGGAGAGAGGGAGGGAGAGAGTGTCCAGGCACAGAATTCTCGAAGGCCCTGACTTTGAGAGCCCCAGACTAGGGTGAGGGGCCTCAGAGACAGAGGCTGGGGAGGTGGGCTGCTGCAGACCAGGGGCTGAGTGGCGTCCTGAGCCCCCACGGGAATACAGGTGCATTCAGGGTCAAGGAAACCACAAGTGACAGACCCAATAATGGTGGGGGCAGGAAAGTGTACTGGGGCTGTTCCATAGAATCCACCAGAACAGCTAATGGAGAGTCAGCAGCAAACCCTCTCAGTCCCCAAAAGCCCAGATCTGCAGGATCTGACTTGGGGAGGAAAGGGAGAATAAAGATTAAAGTCTTTATTTATACCCAGAATTGTATTTGTGTAGGGGGATGTGTGTGTGCGCTTTGCTGGTTTGAACAGAGAAGGCAGGGGAGACAAGCTTAACAAAGCAGCAACGCTCTCCCTATGACATGATATGTAGCAGGGTAATTCTTAGCCTCTTCCATGTACCAGGTTGGAACTGGCTGAGCCTGACATGATGTCTTTTATCCTGGCAGACTATCCAGTGACCTGCAGTGTCAGAAACCATTAAAAAGACACCCCAAGTCTCCAACTCTCTTCAAAAGAGTTCCTTTACCCTGTTTCGTACCATCTTCAGCTTTGTCCCTCTATTTTTGCCAGCTCCTGACTTCCTGGCCTCATTTTCTTTTTCTAGCCCTAATGTCTTTCCTCCGTTTAATGACAGGTTTGTTCCCACAATGAGCTTCAGTTTCCTTCAATAAGGTCTTTCTCAGAGTCTACCGTCTTATGTCTACACTGGGTAACTCCCATGTTGACCAAGCCCTGACCCTGTGACCAACCCCAGCTCCAGGCCACTTGATTGGTTTCCCTACCAGGAGGCTCACAACCTCCCATGATGGGGGTTCAACAGAAGTCAGGTCTTCTCAGCAGTCTGCTTGTGGGAGAGAGGAAGCAGAGAGAGCCCAAGAAAAGGCATGGCCTCAAAGACCTGCACAGGCACACAGGTGCTCATGTGCATGCACACACTAGTAAATGGTGGAAGGAAGCGGAAACCATAAACTTAACAAGACTTCAGTGAAGCTGCTCTTATCCAAGTTTCTTCTGGGTCCATTCAGAAGCTGTAGCTAAACAGTCCAGCCCAAGAGTTATAGATACTGAGGGCTTCAAAGGGTCTTGAAGACAACTCCAGGTCAGGCCTACAGTAAGAGAGATGGTTAGTGACAATGCAGCCCAAACCCTACAGATGGAACAGGAATGAGAGAACGAGACTGTCGCCAGGCCTAGCACTTAAACTCTGAGACAGCAGGGATCCTTCTACCCACCACCGTGTCCATACCCAGCTCACCATTCCGCTCATGCCCCATCCAGATCCACCAGATGGATGACATTACTAAAGTAATGAATTAATCCCAGCAGCCCCGAATAGTCCTGAATCAGGGTTTACCCAACAGGTGGACACACTCGTAGCCCGTAGCTCCTTTTGCCTCTCTCTTTTCCCCCATCTGCCTCGGTTTTATCTACCTCTGTCAATGCCCCCTCTCTCTGCCCCTCACCTCTCATGTGACCCTGCTTAGACTTCTCTACACCTCCACCCTCCACTTTCCTTCTCTCTCCCACTCTCTCTCATACCATTCTCCTCTTTCTTCATCTCACCTTCCTCCTCTGTACCTCTTCTTCCCACCCCTTCAGCGCACACACCGTCCATGTTCATCTGTCCCTCTTTCCCTACCACTTACCTGGTCATTAGTCTGAAGTACATTTATTCGTTATGTTTATTGATTAAAGTTTTATGTTCCCTTTTCTTAATTAACTTATCATTCATGCTGTTCCCATCTATTGCTGTTGTATATTTCAAACAATAGTGATATTGCTGATAAAGCTATTTGTAAATCAATGTTCGGTAAACGGAATCATATTTCAAATGTATTAGAAGAACTTGCTAGAGAACAGAATCCTATGATGAAAAATTAAACAGTTCCCAATAATGTCTATTTTTGTAAATATAAGGTTTCAGATAATGGCCATGTAAAATAAAATGAACTCATTATAATGTCACCAACCATCATCCTTCTGCCTTAGTTTAGAGTGACAGCTTCTCAAAAAAAAAAAAAAAAAAAAAGAGGTCAATAGTAGGGATGAAAGAATATCCTGGGAGGCTCTTCTTTATAAAATGAGAAATGTTGTAAGATAAAGGATGAATGAAAATATGCTCAAAGTCTGAAAATTTACAAAAGGCAGAAACAGAAGAGTGTTCATTTTACATATATGAATGTTTGGTTACTATTGTATTCCAGGCACTCAAGTAGTTACTAAGGATAAAAACTTGACTAAGATAGAGTGCTTATCCTCAAGGACTCATATTCTAAGAGAGGACAGAAACACACAAATATGTAATTTCAAAACAATGGGTAAGTCATATAAATAATAGTAGCATGTTTTCTGGTTTGGTTTGGTTTTCCAAATTAAAGGCCCAGTAGTGGCACCAAGTGGGGGAAAGCTTCACTAGTACTGAATCTGTTTTGTTTGCTACGTAGTTTCCAGTACCCAGCACAGAGCCCCACTTAACCTTAGGCAAGCAAAGAGTATTTGTTGTTAAATTGTTGTGTGATCTTTCCATTCTGGTGGGACTAAGAAGGGGCAAATCAATACAGGCTTTAATGAGGAGTTCATATACATTAACTGGGCTTATAAGGAGAACAGATGTTGTAAGTGGTAAGACAGAATGGGATCAGCATTCCAGGTAAAAGAATCCATGAAGTTAAGGTTCAGAGGGGAGAGAGAACACTCTACCTTAAAGAATTAAATTTCAAACAGGTACGTGCCATTCATAAAAGCCTCTCTCACATTACCAAGCGTTAAGAGAACTGTTTCTTTAATGTTGAGCCCGCCATATTGTTTTTCCTCTTTATGTCTTTGTCTGTTCTTACCACTGAGTTCTTCCTGTCTCTCTTATGCCTTTGTCCTCACTTATGTCTCTTTGTCCCTCAAGGGCCTCTCTGTCTACTGATTCTTCCAATGGTCATCCTTCTCCTTTCCTCCAAAGTTGTCTTATCACAATGATATAAGGTCATTCTCTACCATGTATCTGTTAGAGCAAAAACAAATGTGCTGTTCATCCTAAATCCATCCTGCTCTGGGACCTGTCTGAGACAGCGTACCTACCATGTGAGTTTCCAAGGGCAGGGTGAACAATCCATCCAGAATTTTCCAGGACAACAGTTTTTTTCAAATACTCTATTCTGATGTTCCCTAAATCTTCAAAGTCCCTGGAGTTTGAATATTTCATCTCCTCTCTCTGCCTTCAGTTCGATCTCACAGCATGAAGCAGCACAAAATTCTTCTGTTAGACTAAGTGTCACACACAATAACTGTTTCAGAAGATCTGAAGACCAGATATGTGGGTCTTGTCTCCTCTGACAATGCTTACGTCCTAACATCAGCGACAGCAATATCCCTCTTCAGGGCTGCTCCAGATCAGTAGCTGTGTGGCCCGGGGTCCTTACCTAGGGGCCATGAGCTAGGGAAGGGCTTTGGGCACATCTAGGATTTGCATCCTCACCTGCCAGTTCTCCTGCCTCTTAGAAAGGGCTGTATAACATACACAAGTGTGCCCTGGACATGGACAGTTGTGCTCAGTCCCATCGAGGAAGGCACACTCGTCGGCAGCCACGCAGATCACACAGACACCAGCTATGCCATCAGGGACCCTTCTCCTGGCCAAGGACATGTCCTCCAGACAGCTGCCTATAAACTTCTCCTTCCCGTGTTGCCCTCCCGCCACTGCACCTCTGTCTTCTTGACTATCTTTCTCTTCATTTATCCTCTGTTCTCTCCTTCCACCCTTTTGCATGCCTAGGTCATTTGATATGGGACTGTGAAGGCCACACATGTCATTCTGAGTTACACCAGAGCCTCTCACTCCGGGCTCCAAGCAACTCCAGAGCAACTGTGCAGCTGAGGTGCAGGCAGGACAGAGCAGCAGCGTGTGGGCAGTCACTTTCTAAGAGCTAAAATACACTTCCAATTTACATGACTATTTGCATTTGTGTATAAATTATACATCAATATGTATCCTCCCAAGACAGTGAGTTACGAAAATAATTTTGCTACTTTCAAACTTGTCATTGCTCAGTTTTTCCTCTCTTCCCTTTGCTCTAACACCCACGTACATCTTTTCATTCTCCAGGAGAAAGAGTGTGAGGAAAGAGGGGAGAAGGGAGAAAGAACAGGAGCAAAGTAGAGGAGAAAAATAGAGCAAAGAAGGACATAAAGATGCAAAACAGAAAATGCTGATGAAATACTAAACATTTTTGAATCATCAAATGAAGGATACCACAGTAATGAGCTTATAACGTTGAACACAGTCTAATGGATGCCCCCCAAAGCAAAATAGATATCAAATATGAAACTTCTCCTTGATTTCATACTTATTACAGGCAAAAATTTTAGGTCTTCTGGAGAATACTTCTTTAATAGATCACTTTGGTGTGCAGAGAGAAGTAGACAGATAATAGCTAGGTAGGTAGGTAGGTAGGTAGACAGGTAGATGATAGAGAGATGATTGATAGACAGACAAGTAGACAGATAGGTTGAGAGATAGAAAGATAGATAGATGATTCAGCCTTTTAACAGTAAGCAAACATCACAAAACACTTCAGCTACAATGGTCCCATGCCCATCTGAACTGGGTTTCCACGAAGCACTGTGAAAGGATCAAGTAAGACACTGGAGTAAATCGGAGTACGCTCTATGGAGCAGACATCACTCATCATACACGCTCATTTCACCGAGAACTTCTCTCCAGCACCCATCCCATTTCCATCAGGTCTCCACACAGCCATGTGTCTGCTGCAGGGCTCCTGCCTCCTGCACCAACCACTCTTCTCCTAGGAATCCGGACTTGGGGTTCAGAGGCCCTGGGTAATGTGAGCATTTCACTGAACTCAAGGAATGAGTTTGCCCTCAGGGGACAGTCAACTGGGCAGAAAGAACTTAACTAGTGAGCACAGAGAGAGGAAAGTGAAGTCGAGCACCTGAAATGTAAAACTCATGAGTGCCAGGTTCTCAGGGCTCCCTGCTCCAGCCTCCAGCCCCGTTTTCTACCCCAAGATACCCAAGCAGCCTTGTAATAAATTCCCCATCTGCTCCAGTGTAAGTAGTTTCTGTTATCTTCGCCAAAGAACCTCAACTGAGGCTACTTATCCAGTCAATCCAGAAGCATTCCCAATTCAATTTCATATTTCTAATAAAATTTAAATATATTCAAAGTGTTTTCGGGCTGATAGGACTTTTTTTTTTCTTTTTCTATTAAATCAATTTGAACTCTTTAGGATATAATCAGTATGTCTAAGGAACTCTCCTTAGCAGTGTTATATTTTCCGCCATAAAAATATCAGCTATTGTGGGTACACGGACCACTTTATGTTGCACAATAGATTATGACTTTGTGAATCACACATCTTGGAAAAGAAAATACATTGAAATTCAATAAAATTCTCACCCGTGGGTCTCACTTCATTTCTGCCGTCAAAATACCAATACCTCATTAAATGTGAGCAAACATTGGGAAAGTGCTAATTCTGTTAATAAATTCATGGAAGGAGCAAAAGCACAAATAATGAAGAAAAAACAGCAAGGGAGAAGCAATAATTCTGAAAAGGAATGCACGTGATAAATCCTGCAGGGTAGGCTGCGGGTTTGGTAAGCACTTTATTACAGTAGAAGAGAACGCGGGACAAAGACCGACAGAGCCTAGAAACGGTGGAATTGGGTCGACCAAACAGGACTCAGCCAGACCTGCATGGGGCATCCAGAACTCAAAGCCAGAACCTCGCCACGCTTTCTGTTGGTCGATTCGAATCAGAGACCAAATGTCACGTTTGAGAAAATACATACCCTTCAAATTGCACAAGGCGCATTCATCCTCCTCAAAGGCAGATGCTGCAGACTATATTAGGAATGTATATAATTCACGTACTAGTTCGTCTTAAACCAGAACTACACATACGAGGCAGAGCCATGAGACCAGCCTTTCGCTGAGACAGGTTTTAACTCAGTCCTATGCTCTCAGGCTTCTTTCTCTATCACTGCTACTAGTCTCACTGAAGTTGGATTGAAATACATAGAATGGTGATGATCACTATTTGTGTTCAATATCTATCTGCTGATGCCAGGGATTGTTATTAGGTAACTGCTGAATGTATTGCATATAATTCTCTCGGTAGCTCTGCAAGTTAGGTATTACCCTACATATTTCACAGATAGGCAATGGAGGTGTAAAGAAATTAATTTGGTTAAATTATACAGCAAGTTTACTGAGGATTGAACCCAAGTCTTAATTCAGGCTGTATTTTTCTGTTTATCTGGAGTCAAACTACACTAAACTGTCTCTGAAAATAAAAAGGTATCTGACCATTGAGGTGCTGGTTTATTAACTTTAGTTTGTATTACCTACCATGAGGCTACAGCACTTCAGCGGGGCTATCACCACGTACCCCCACCATTCATCACTTTCTCCCACACAACAACGGGACGGCGCCCGGGAACACACAGCTTACACACTGCCCACTGGACAAGGCACCCTGGCTGATCCAGGAGGAAGAGAGTTTTCCAGAGGGAAAGGCTCACTGTCGACCGTGGGGACAGAAAAATCCTCATTCACCTAAAAACAAAGGAAGCACAGTAACGCCTCAAGAAAGGTAAAAAACACAGCAGATGCTCCCAAGCAAGGGTTCATCGCCCAAAGGGCTGCTTGAGTTCACCAAAGGAGCCCTTAAATGCATGAGCAGTCCCTGACGGCGTGTTGGCCAGACGTGGCCCCTGGCGTCGAGTCCCTTCAGAGACATCACCGGGAGCCGAGGCGACTCGGAAAAGCTTCACATGTTTTTCATCTTCTCTGCTGCTTTACCTTCCTCTGTGTTAGGGATGGAGGCGGGTTATTCTCCTGCACACACACTTCTCTCACATACACGCCACAGACTACAACGTAAATTTCTACTTCCTTCGTGTTCCTCTTCGTCTGGGTTTTAGTGACTCGATTTTATGCACTGTAAACACATGTTCTCTTCCTGCTGCCCTCGCTCAGTAATCACTTGTCGGTATGCTGACTAGAGATGAAATGAAAGGACGTTTGGAAAGGCCCGTGGCTCTAAGAATACACATTCGAGAATGTTAAAAAGTAGTGAATCCATATTTGGACGCCAAGTAAACTTGCCTCACATCAATTCTTCGGCTCAGGGATATCTGATGATGCATTTGTGCCTAATCAAGTTAAGTATATTAGGTCAGGGATACACTTGTGATATTTTTTTTACACATCTAACATGATCTATTTTGCTACAGTTCCAAAAAAGAATCACAGCGATGCTAATCATATACATACATGTGAATTCACATGTATGTGCGCACATGACTGAAACACGTGTGTACACGTGAACAGGTGTGTGGTGCACACACAGACATACGTGCAAATGCAGACACATGTCCACACGTGCTCTGGTGTGTGCGTGTGACACGTGAACACATATGCACACTTGTATGCACGTACACATAAACACATGCATACAGACACATCCACGTGCATGTCCCGCACCCAGAGATAAACTGCATCTGTTCCTCTTTTCCCTCCAACTACTGGAATCTGACTCGACTGTTACCGAGGAAAGAAGATATTAATTTTTTGCTCTGGTAGACAGCAGATTAGAAGCATTAAAACAGATGCACTGCCGTCATGTTTATTTGAGTGTTTTTTTTTTTTTTATCTAAAGACCAAAAGGAAGCAAAACTAATTGGTAGATCCATGAAACAGGGCTGTGTTCTCAAACATTTCTTTTCTTGTTGCTGGCTTCCCACTCTTGGTCTGTCCAACAGCTCATCTTTGGAAATACAGGCTTTGCTTTATAATGAACCTCAGGAAACCCTCCCTGTCACTCAGCCACCCAGGGAGCAGTCCTCTTTGGCACCGCACGTCCCTTCACAGGTGGCTATGCCTGCCTAGAAGACATCAGAGATTCCCCCATGGGGAAGAAAAACCACAAAACAGAAGGCTTTCAAGTCAAATAGCGCTTTAAGTGGGAAAGGTTGCTTTAGTTAAGGGAGGAAGGAGATTGAGGAAGAAGGCACAGAGGGGACAGGAACTAGATCTAGAAATGACTGTCCTCTCCAGGACAAGGGGAGCTGCTCAGAAAAATCCAGCCGGCATGAGCCTTCGAAAGCTGAGCCCCAGAAAATGCAGATCCCCAGGTTCCATTAAAATAGTTGAGGAGTCCAAACCTCTGGGTAGTGTGCTTAGGGATCTCGACATTTTCTAAGTACACCTGACAACGGAGCTTATTCGCGTGTGGAACTATGACCTTAGGACACACACAGGTTCACTCTGTTTTGTCCTAATAAAAGCCAGTGTCAACATGGCTGATGCAGATGCCAGCGGGGAAACAGGTCACTGAGACCCACGAGGCAAGCAGAGCAGAGGTGGGGAGCAGAGGGCCAGGGGAGCAGCGGGTCTCAGCAGCACACCATCCTGCAGGGCGCTAGAGTTTACACAAGTCCATAGCTCTGGGGTTAAGTGGAAAAAGAGAGATGGAAAGGAAAATCTAGAGGCAGAAGGTAACATGCAGAAAAATGGACTGTGTTGGCGGGTTGAATGGAAAGTTATGCCCAGATGTGACCCTGAGGACTGGATTGTATCTGAGGCCAGCATTTTCTATCCACCTCCGTAACCACCAGATTTTTCCTCATCAGCTCTATTGCAATAGCCTCCAGACCACTGTCCCTTTGTCCATTTTTGCCTGTTCCCTCTAATGCATTCTCTTCCCCATAGACTGTGAGCAGGACAAAGCAGAAATCTGATCATGTTATTATTAACATGCTGCAAATGTTCTTGGGAGAAAGACCAGACCCTCCACATGGCCTCAACATCTTTGAGAGACTCAGCCTCTTCTCTCCCACCCACCTTCCACGTGTCTATTCTCATTGCATTGTTTTCCTGTTGCTTTGACTTGCAGTTCCTGTCACTGACCCTGGCCCCAGGATTGTGGGAATGCAGGGGTCAGGCCTCTCTCCAGTCCTGACTCAGCACTCAAATCCCAGGTCAAACACCACTTCTACAGAGAAGCCTGTCACCTCCAGGGTAAGTCAGGTCCCTTCTTACACATTCTCGCAATTCCCTGTGCTTTTCCTTCTTTGCTCCCCTCATACGTGCTGTAAGGCATTTCCGTATACACATGTATCTATTATTCTATGGTTGATGTCCAGCTCTCCCAATGGAATGTGCCTGAAGGCAGAGACCACAGGTATAGTCATTTAGTCCACAATGTACCCACCTGGAAGAGCATCTGACATAGAGTAGAAACTTGTATTTGCTTGGGCAGGGGGAGGGGTGGGGGAGTTACCACTGAAGAAACAGGGAAACCATAAAAGAAAGCAATCAAACAAAAAGTGTGTGATTTCCAGCACTGAGAGGAGTTGACAGCAACAAAGGCAGGTGAATTTCGATAAAGGTAATAATTACACTGACATTTGACTTGAGTGGCTCACTGATAATGCATGTTGTACTTTGGAGCTGAAAACAAAGGTGTGGAACATTTAATCATGTAAGAGGCAGCTAAATTCAGGTGCGCCCTGGTGGCCTAGCAGGTAAGTCTGCCAGGCGTAGTCCACAGACATCCCGAGGACCCAGGTTTGAGGGAGGTGGGCAATGGGGTGGGAGGGGCAGGGACAACCAAGATGAACAACTAAATAAAACAAATGAACCTTCCTACCTGCCTGCTCACCTTCATGCTCACCTGCATCTTTCCTTTAAAAAAAAAAAAAGAGGTAGGTATTTCCTCCTAAATGAGGTAGAGTAATCCAAATGAAAAAGACATCTAAACCACAGTAGCAGAGAGCCAAATACTGAGTCGAGAGGAATGCCCATGGTGAGGGCATGAGAAAGGATGGATCAGGAGGACAGCATCCTGAGACAGCCCAAGTGAGGGCTTTCCCGCTGCGACTTGTCACCGCAGCCCCCGGCTGCAGAGGAAGCAGAGATGGAGAGGCTCCAAGTGGCACACACTTGCTCCCTGAAATGCTGCACACTTGAAACAGGCATGTGGTGTCATGCAGGGTCATGCAGGGTCACGTAGGAACTGGGCAGGGAGATGACAGTCCATTTCCAAAACCTCCCACATACACATCTGCGAGTGGAAGCGGCACACGGTCGCTGTACCCAGCAGCAGGCAGAGGAAAAGACTCGTGGGATGACTCCTGAAGTCCCCCACCTCCATGTTCTCCAGCGCCCACAGAGCCCTGGAACTCCGCCTCCTCTTGCTCAAGAACATCTGTTTGGAGAACTCACGACCTCGCCCACCGCCCACCGTATCCTTCAGGCCTGATTATTCACCAAGCCTGCTCATGGCCCCGAGAAGTGGAACAGGGATCTCTTACCAAAGAGAAGCCAGCAAACGCCCCAACAATGGAGACTTGCCCCAAGCATCCCCATTTTAGAATTCAAATAGGCTCTAATCTGAACCAACAATGTCACACATCCTCCATAAATGGTGAGCGGCCCTGATGGTGAGGTTAGGGCCTTTGATCTGTCTTCAGTGCCCGCCTTTTTATTTCAGCAGAGTAAAAGCTGTGTTATAAATGCCTTTGAAACATCTCATGAACCGTGAAAGCAAAACTCCAAATATACAACACATCCCTTCTTGAGATGCTAATTAGCAGAGGTAAAGCAAGAGGGGCTGGGGCACACACTGAAAATGACAGAAGTTGGGGGTTCCTAGGGGCCATAAAAACCCTGACACCCTAAGGTGTGTAAAAGTTGAATCAGGTAGAGATCAAAGGGGTCACTGTTTGAAACGTGTCCATAAATCCATCAGGTGATAGTGGAAATCAACACGTTTTCCATTATCTAGCTCAGAGCACAGGACGAATACAAGAGAGAGCTGGGAAAAATGAAACTGACCAGTTTGCATCCAGATGGGATCACTAAAGAGATGAAATTCCCATTACAGGAAAAAGTTTTACCAGACCAGTGCTCCCCATCCACTTCTTCTAGTTCTAGGTCACCTGCCAAATGTGCCCACCTCTGGACAAGCCCATCCATGGCCCTTGAGGACCAGTGACCTATGTGGTCAAGTCTCAGAATGTTCCCATGTGACCTCAGAGACCATGACTATATCCAGGGAGAAGGAAGACAAGAGAAAGGGAAGTTAAACTCCTGCAAAACCCTTGTATTGATACATCTGCCTTGCCTTCCCCCACACTTCTGTCCACCCAAGTGAGACACTTGTTCATTACAAGTAGCCCTGGATATCTGAGGACATCCTGATGGCTTTAATTATAGTAGAAGTGTGTAGATGCCAGTCCCTCTCTCTTCTCAGTATATCCAGACCACAAATCAGACACCCGTAATCTGTGCAGTAGCCATACTTTCTTAGAAATGTAGACAACCTGATATAAGCTTAAACCTCAGGAGACAAAGGACCTCGAAACAGCGTCATACAAAGACAAATGGAAGGAAGAAAAGCTATTCCGCTTTGAGAAGAGGAAGATGAGGTGGGTGGAGGGCAGGGAGACAGAAGGGGGAAAATGCATCGTTGTGTCATACCCACGTTGCTGGCTTTTCCATCTTCCCTTCCAGACTGTGAACACCCTGCGTTCCGTGGGCATATTTTATTTGTGCTGGGGTCTCCGAGGAAGTCTGGGCCTATAACAGTGCTCAAAAAATATTTGGTTTAAAAAAATATATGAATGAATAATAGTTGCCTTCAGATGTTCAATGAACTGTCACATGCAAGTCAGGTGAGACTCGTTCTTGTGGTCCCAAATAACAGAATCAGAAACAATAGGCGGAAGGTAGAAGGAGATAGCTTTTTTCAATGAAAATGTAAAATGTGAAACTTCCTACAGAGCTCTTCTTTACAGTCAGGGCTTCATCCTGAAGGTACCTAACAGACGCCAGCCAAGTTTGGGGTCGCATCACAGCTCTAAACCCTGGCTGCCTAGTAAAGTCACCTATGGGTTTGTTTTTGTTTCATTACAAATACCTAGGCACGGTCCCCATAAATCAGTTTTAATTAGTCTAGGGCATCAGTATTAACAAAAAATAAAAAACCCCAGATGATTCTAACAAGCAACTACAGTAGAGAATCACGAGTCTAGAGGAAACTTCAAGATTCTTTCCCGACTTGACTCTGTGATTCTACAGGTGAGAAAGGGAAGTCTCCATTCAAAACACTCTAATTTTGACTGACTGCCCAATTCCTTAGATGTTCTTTAATGCTGCTTGAGCTAATGAGGCATCTAAGACCTAAGGATAGATAATTGGAGGCAGGGGAGAAGGGGAAAAGAGAACACTGTATTAATGCACCTGCCTTAATTTGCAGTTTGTGATTTCTAAATAACTGACTCTGCACTTTATCAAAATTTCAGAAAGTGTAGGCTGTCCAAACACGCAAAGTTTCTCCTTCTGAAGTTTCTGGATATGGAACCATCAGCAGTTGGATCACGACTAGGTGAGGGTTTAATCAAAGACCTCAGAATCCTCCGATTTCAAAATGCTATTTGAGACCTTTCAGCCCCAGGACTGAAGACATGGAACATAGATGGGAGAGGACCTACAGTTGTTAGAATGTGAGTAGGAGACAATCAGATCATTTCCCAGGCTTCTTTTTATCCTGAACTATTTTAGTAAAAAATCTTCTCTTTGGTAAATGAATAATTCACTTCTATTTCAAATGTATTTTAAAGGTGTCGCTTTCTGAAAGCAGAATAAGATATATTTAAATAATATGCTATCACTTTTTAATAGGTTGAGGAGTGGTTTGGAAGCTTGCTGTAGAAGAAACCAGTCAGCTGCACTCCCAGAAAGACGAAGGAGGATTGACGCTACCCCTTCAATACAAGAACTAAAGGCAAATTCCATTCAATATCCTCTGTAGTTTCCAGTTTCCCTTTACTTGCCTTTCAACATCCTGATTTTGTGACCAGAGTCTGTTTAGTACTCAGCTGTCACTACCTTTGGTTCCCAGTGATGGAGGACTCAACTGATCTGCCTCAACATCCTTAGAAGGGACCACAATTCTGGAATAAAGTTATCACATCATTAACATATAAAGACCAATATAATTAATTTCTACAAAAGAAAATTGAGGGTGGACAGACCTAATGTCATGTCCATAGTAAGAATTCAGAGGCAATAGGAGTGCAGTGTCAAAACGTTACTTCTTCAGGGCGCCCCTGGTGGCTTAATGGTCTAGTGCACCCTGGGAGCAGTCCCACATACACCCCAAGGTCCCGGGTTCAAGACCCAGGACCAGAGGGAACAACCTGTGTCAACAACTCCTCTCAAAAAAACAATACTTATTCAAGTAGAGACAGGAAGAGGGTTTTTCTGTCATTCAAATAATACAGACAGTGCTCTTTTGAACCATAGATTTTAATAGCATGGTTAGGAATGATTACCCTATTTTTTTGGTGAAAAGCTTCAAAAATTGAAAACTTGACCTTCAAGAGTAAAAATGCCACCTGGTCCTTTTTAAGAAGACTAATGGCCCTAAAGGTTTATTTATAAGACCATCGTCCTTTCTAATTCTGTGTCATTTATGCTAAGTTCTGTGGGGGTTGAAAGCTCAGTGGTGAGGGGATTTTCTACTTTAAATAGGATGACCAGCGGAGGCCTCCCAAGAAGGTGACATTTGAGCCAAAACCCTAAGGAACACGGGAAGTAGGTGTGCACATGTCTGGAGAAAGTTCCAGGCAGGGGGAAGCGCATTCTTCAGGCAAGAAGGTGCCTTGGAGTATTGGAAGCCGCTGTGGTCAGAGACTCTAAGGACATTAGCTGAGAAATGGGTGCGAGGAGACTTGCAGGCCTTCGTAGAGACTGTTCCCGACGAAAATCCAGTATGGATCCGTTCAAGAGTTCGAGCAGAGAGGTAACACAATGTGACTGGAGTTAGGGGGGTTTTTCAATTAATTCATTTTTAAATAATTATTTTATTTTACTTTTGTATACAAAGCTGAACTCATTTTACAGAAGATATTGAGCTCATTTCTCAGTCTGTGGGTACCACACCCCGACCAGAGTCCCAGGGTCCTTTACCACTGCTTGTTCCCACTCTTAGAGTTAGTAATTCTTCCCCACTGTACATGTAATAAGAGGCACCTTAATAAATGCTAGAAATGTGCTGTGATTTTTGTATGCAGTCTCTCACATGAGCCTCACCACTGTTCCTGTGAAGACGGCATTAATATAAATCCCCATGTCCAAGTGAAAAACAGGTTTAGAAAAACTGTCTTTTCAAGGATGACTCTTGGTAATATGTTGGAACTCCAGTGTAGGAGGCTGAGCAGAGGCCGGGAGGACATTCTCAAAGGACACTGCAGTTGAGAGGATGAATACACAATTTCAGTGAGGTTGGGAGGCTAGAAGAGTTTCCAGGCCAGGCAGCCAGCAAACACAGGAGCCATGCGACTTGCACCTGCAGCTGAAGGGACACAGCTTACTTGGCCGAGGAAGGACGGAGGCCCTCCTGACCTAGCAGCAGTCCCTCCAAAGGCTCAGTAAGAGGGTTCTGGCTTTTGATTGAAGGAAATTCACGTGTCTTCACAAGACTGTATTTTCCAAACTGCCTTTCTGTTACTGCTTCCGAATAAACCCATTTTGTTGGTGAGATAACGGACTACTTTTGCTTTTGTTTTCGTTTTGTTTTTTGAAATCAACATAATAAACCAGATGAAAAAGCATAGCATCTGGGACCAGGGTGATAGGTGGTAAGATGTGCTCAGGTTCCCAAAGATAAAACCAATAAACTATGTGGAAGCACTCACATTAGAATACACTATTTTAAAAATGAGGATGATTTCAAGGATTTACACCCCAACGACTGACAAGACAAGGGGAGTGATATGGGAGATCTAGAAAGGGCATGTGTGGAGAGAAACAGAAGTTCTGTATTATAAGACACAGTCATTTTTCCACACACCTATCATAAATTAAAGTGGAGAGTAAGCACATGGATGTTGAGGCCAAGACAGAGTCTCAGGCCAGACATAAATGTGGGCATCTTCATCAGGAAAGAGATGGTCTTTAGATCCATGAGTCTGCATGGGCAAGAGTGTAGACAGATAGGAAGATATCTGGGGACTAAATGCCCCAGAGGGAGGTCAAGAAGAGCAAGGCTACGGCAAACAAAGGGATTGAGGTTGCGTGGCTATTCAGGTCTGAAGAAGCCAGAACAGTGTGATCTTCTGGAAGCCAAGGGAAGACATTTTTAAGCAAAAGAGTCAAATCCAGCATGTTGAAAGCTGTGATAGCAGAGCTAAGAGTTGAACTCTGCTTTTCTCAGTGGCATGATCATGATAGAGAATAGTTTGGTGGAAGAGAAGTTAGGAAGCCTGAGTGGAGTGGATTCAGGACAGGAGGAGAAGTAGAAGGAGCAGGCATACATGATCAAAATAGCCATCACTGACCAGAGGAAACAATGGGAAACTAAAAAGACATGTCCTCTGAGATGAGCAGGAGAATAGAGCACCTGCAAAACAGGCCCATATTCCTACTCTCAGAGGAAGGAAAGAGCTGCTATCTCTTTGTAATAAGGTGAGACATTTTTTAACTGCTCATTTTGTCAGCCAACCTGCCTTCTGAATCAAAAGTCACAATGTTCCCATTCAATTTGACAAACTCAGGTGGCAGGCTTGGATTTCGGCTCCAACCATATCTTAGGTCATGATACAAATCCACGCCCCAAATGCCTTGGGCCTCCACCCAATCAATAAATTGCAGAAAATGCCTGTAGGGAAAATGGTCTTTGATGAAACTCTGTGTTAGCAGCCAATCCAAGCCCATTAACTTCCACATCTGGAAATAGGTGAGTAAGGAAAATGAGGCTGATAGCTTCAATTTAGTTCTCATTTATTAGCATCACAATAACCCAACTGAATGACACACAATTCAGAGTGATTGGATGAATTAGCTGAGTGGAGGTCCAAGGCCGAAATAGTAAGGGGGCTGAAGTCAGGCTCAGGATCACAGGTAGTTATTTCAAAGGACAGCTTTGGAGCCAGGGAGCAAGAACAAAGGCACCAAATAAGCTCAGAGGCTCAAACCCCAAAAAGCTATCAGGCTGCTGTATCAGGATCTCACCTTGACCTTCACCACTCTCCTTGACCTTGGATCCTTAATGTCATTAATATATATATAGCAGCGATTACAGTAGATGATGCATTTCTGTAGCTCAACCTCCTCCAAAACACTTCACTGTCTTTGCTGCTGCTGTTTTGTCCATTTCATAGATGGAGAACCTGATGGTAAGTGGTGCCGGTCAAATAAAGACCAGATATTGTGACAGTGATGGACACTTCCCCAAAGAGGGAAGAACTGATTAGGTTTCATCAACTCTGGAGAGTGATGTGAGGAGGTAAAAAGTTTTTTGTAGGTTAAACAAGAATTCGAGGTGAGAAAACTGCCAGTAGTTAGGAAAACAGATTGCTAAATAAAGATCCTCATTTGCCCGGAACAATCCCAATTTTTGCTTTTTTTTTCCTCCTGGAGAAATTATTAATATAATTACATAAATGATCATTTTAATAAAAATTAAGGAGATCTGATTGACAGAAACACCAAATAGAACACACCAAGGACAAGTGGTGATGTAAAAACTCAGAAATCAGCAAACCAGCTAAGAGCCAGAGGTCACCACGATTGTGTGACCCCCCCCCCAGGAATTCTCAAAATCCACAGGGCGGGTAGGGAGCATTGGAACAGTCCTATGATTCTCACAGAGCAGGAGCACCCAGCTCACACTTGGGTTCCAAAATTAGTAAATGCAATAGGGATGGACGGCTGTTCAGTTAATCAGTAAAATCAGTTAAAGTTCCTGAAAGATCTTATTCACACTTAAACCCATAAATAACATTTATTCACCATATACTAACTGAAACGAGGCCGATGCTTCTACCATGAGTCTGACTGGTATTCTTGTATCAACCACATTCTTAATGCAGCCTCTTATTTTGTTACATGAGCTGAAACAATCTGCAGACACGTCTCCAAGACTTTTGTATTTTTCTAATCTTCTGCAGATGTTTTGCTCATCCCTAATTTGATAACACTACTTCTTGGCAACTTGTTTTATCAAGTCTTTCCAAAGAAGCTTAGCTTTCCTGGAGACACTTTCTTCATCCATGAACACCCATCTACTTATATAAAATTTAATAAAACGACACGATTATGATAGCAAAGATGGCGGGCATAAACAAATTAACAACAAATGGACTCAATGCTCGAGAGGCGAGAAGTCATCTGTGGGAGTGGAAAGTGGAGTATGAGAGATTTAAACTCAGGACAGTGTCCCGTTTTGCAGAGAAAGCGTGTGCTCTAGTGTTCCAAGGAACTTAGAAAATGGAGATGAGCGCAATGGCTTTGCTAGGCAGTGAGGCAGCCATGAGCAGGGAAGCAGGGGAAAGAAACAAAGGCAGCCCTCCAATCAAAAGGCAGCAGACTGAAATGGCAACAAATGAAGTCCTCCCATCAGTTTAAAAGGGGAACCACTAATGGACCAATTAAAACCCTTGTCCCACCCCCATGCTACCCCCACACCCCTGGGTGGGGAAAAGGGCTGCCAAACCCTTTAATAACCTCAACCAAAAGCATCTGTGGTCCATTCCCCTCTTGGGATGTGGCCGTCCTTATTCTATCTCCTAAAGGGTGTGCTGTCTTCAACGGATCTCACTTGCTTTTGCTCACTGGCTGTGCCGCTACCTTCTTTGTTCCTGGAGTGGGTGGGTCTGATGAACCTTCTCTCAGACTCACAAGAACCTGGAGCAAGACCCCAAGACCCTGGCAGTAACAGCTTCTGTTGGGTTTATTGCAAATTTCTAAAGAGTTGAACTGTTGCAATGTTTTGTCCCAGGCAAGATCAGAGACACAGACCAGAGGTTAGTTTGAGGAGTTTATTAGCCGGCGGCTGCAAAGGGGAAAGCACCAACCCAAATCCAGCAGCAGGTACCCAAATGGCGCAGGGTATTTATAGCTTGGTTTTTCCAGGTGTGCTGGGATATGTGCGTAAGCATAACTAGCGGTTTTCACACAGGAAGTCGTTTACAATGATTGTTTAGCAGCTCTTTGACATTTAACCTCTTCCTAGATCTCAGCAGATTAACAGAAACCCCTCCAGCCAAGGTCTTCCTTACTGGGTGGGTACCTAGCATTTCAGGTGCAGAGGCCTCTGTTTCAGAAGAGCTTGTCAATGCAGGTGGAACCAAGGCCATGCCCTGCTCCCTGCAGTGGCTGCATCAGGGCCAGCCTCCAAGCATTCCAGGTGGGATGCCTCGTGGTCTCCCTTCACCGAGATGGACCTCGTCCAGAGAACAAAAATGGCTTCCCCTCCTAGGAAATGCACTTTCCACCCCTAAGTGAGTAATCAGAGGGAAGAGGGTATTGACACAGACTCCAACGTCAGGGAAGTCCCTTGAAAGGAGCCAAGCTGGGCCCACAGCCAGGCTGAACAGTCCAGGATGCTCTCCATGAGAGGTTGTAACTTTCGTGGTCACGACTACACACAGCGTTCGGTGTAAATCAGGACTCTCTGTGGCTGGAAAGGGCAGAGAGCTAAATCTAACGAGCACTCAGAGAAAGCACATCTTCTCATCAGTGCACCATCACGGGGAAGTAGAGCAGGGACATGGGGCTTGGGTGTAGAAAGAACTGGGGTCTTTCTTCTTTTCCTCCAAACTGAGAGAAAGGAGAGATGGGCATCTGAAAAGAAGGAAGTTGGAAACTTCTGGAAAATGACTGCCTTTGTTAATGAAGGAGACAAGCTAAGGTTTGATCACTGAGGCAGGCAACTGCCAGCCTGAGAAAGTGCATGAATTGAAAGAGACTTCCGGTGTCAGAAACACTCAAGGGAGCACATTCTTTCTTTAAAGTTATAGATATTTTTTAAGATTGTTATGAATCACTATCAGCAGTCAATAAGCAAGCTGGGTAAGGTTCTGTCCTGAAGTTTGACTCTGTTTATATATATATATATATATATATATATATATATATATATATTCTACATAGTGTCTAATAAATGCATACCATGGGGAACTGAGCACAAAAGTTTATTCTTTTTACACAAAAGGCTAAAGTGAGTCAAAGAAATGTCCCTTCATCTCTGGGACTGACATACCTCACCATGCACCCCCAGGACCCACCTCTGCGGCAGCTGCATTTCCCAGGCTCTAGAGCTGCAGAGGCACCAGACTGCCAGCTGAAAACCAACAGAATGGACAACTGGCGGGGGAGGAGGACGCGAAAAATGACAAACAGAGACGTGTTATTTGTTCACATATTTAAGAGGCAGAAAAAGAAGGGACAAGATTACATGCATGTTGCTATTTGAGGGCGGTGAACAGATAGGCAAATGTTATCCTACCTGCTACCCACTTTGTTGAGGATGAGACATTTGGATTCCAGCCCATCTTCTGCAACCTGACACCCGGAGGGAGGTATCCCCAGAGTCTCCACATATTTTTCCATCGTCTTGTTCCTTCCCAGCTCAAATTCAGGGTGGGAGGCCCAGGCCATGGCCTCTGCAGAAAACCATCAACAGTACCTGCTAATGGGAAACCTAATGACATTTTATTGGGACAAGTAAAGCTCAGAGTCGTGCAGCTAATATTTGTTACGGAAGGAAAAGAAGCTACGCACTAAGCCGCAGCAGAAGCTGGCCTGCCAGGCACCGCTAAGCCCAGCACAGGGAAAGCTGCAGTGGCCCCAGAGAAGGGGACATCAGTCACACCTCTGTCAGGTTTGCGGCAGCCGCTGCAACTCCATACGCCCAGTGAGACCACACCCACACCGCACCGTGACGCCTCCCGGGACATGTGGCCTGGGATCTGTCTCGATGTGCATTTATGAGCATGCTGGTGCAAGCGAGAGACTATGAGGGTCTCCAAGACCTGCACGGAATCCAACCAAAACAAAGATGTTGTCGTTCACACCCAAATACAGTCATCGTGGCAGAAGAACACAGCTGTGCAGTCTGTCCCCACCTGAAAGCAGACTGTCCCTCATCAGAAGCACACCACAGAGGTGGGCACATAAACGGAGCCTGCCATCATCGTTAACACCTGAGAATGTCCATCCCACCCAACCTGGTGACATTAACATGCCCTGAAGTCTAGAACCACGATTGTCCGGGTCACCCAGCAGCCAGTAGCACCAGCAAGGGACTCTGCTAGAAACACACTCTCCAGTCCCACTTGAAACCTCGTGACAGAGAAGATCGGGCGGTGGCACCCAGAACCTGGATGTTCTCAAGCCTCCGGGTCACTATGATAACGGGATCCAAATCTGAGAAGCGCTGGTCTACAGCAGACGATCCCAAGCTCGGCCACACATGGACAATTCCTGGGAAACTTCAAAACACAGTGTGGAGGCCTCATTCCTCCCTCCAGAGATTCGGATTTAACTAGCATCCGTGCGGCCTACACGTTTGAATTTTTTAAAAGCTCCCCAGGTGATTATAATGTGCAAGAAAGTTTGAAAACGACTGGAACGTGCTAGGGAAATGAAAATGAACACACAACTTTTCACACCTGGGGACAAAAGCAAACAGGCTGTCACCAGGTATTCAGAACCACCAATGCCGTCAATACCGACAGACTCCACCATGCTTTTCCTTGATAGCACTTCCATGAAAGAGGAAACAGGTGCGTCCCGATGGCTCGCGTGCCTAGCACACGCCTGGTGTGCAGTTCACGGACATGGTTGCGTGGCCTAGGAGCAGGGGGAAGAACTGTTGAACAACTAAATACATGGAAGCCTTCTCCCTCTCTCTTACTCCCTCAAAAAAAAAGTCTTAAAAAAGAGGCAATAAATTTTCCCCCAAAATTTGAGACTTGATTTATTCAGATGTATATTTGAGATTTCCTTTTGTGCCTTTGCTGCCAAGGAGCCCAGAGGCTAATTTTGTCCTTAGGAATCTGATCTCCCCCTTTAAAGTAACTGCCTCCTGTTCTTTGTTACCTGGGAGTCCGTTCTCACACTGAAGCACATGTGTCCAAGGGTGTGTCACAGCATCCAAAGAGTCAAGGACAAAGTTGTCTCATGTGCCAGTTTAATCAAAATTAGGCCATTTAAAACATCATAACACTAGGACAACAGATACAGTGTGAATTAGGGGGCAAAATGTGACCATCCTGAGAACAGCATCCACTCCTCCTCCTCTGTCATTAGATGCACCTCATGAGGAGAGTTGGAAGGCATGATGGTGCACCCTGGTGGCTCAGGTGTTAAGTCTGTGGCTCTGGCATAGTCCATGTAAAGCCCAAGGACCTGGGTTCCAGACCCAAGGTCAGGGGGAACCACCAAAATGAACAAATACATAAGTAAATAAAAATGCTTTTTCCTCCTCTTTTCCTTCCAGCCCACCTGCCTTTGCACCTTCATTCCTGCCTGCTTCCTTCCTCTAAGAGAAGCAAGAGAGGGAAGGAGGGAGGGAGAAATGAAGAAGGGAAGGAGCGAGGGAGGGAGCGAGGGAGGGAGGGCGGGGAAGGGGGAGGGGAGAGGGGAAGGAGAAGGCAAGTGAAAAAGAAAAGAAGACAGATGGGTACTAAAGATCGTAGCAAGGAATCCTGGAAGCCCGCTCCTGGTTCAGAAGACATGTGCACAGGTGGAAAGCAGAACAGAACTGGCAGGAATCTGTGAAGAAACCGTTAAGGATGCACTGGCTGAATCAGCAGGCACCTCTCACCTGTCTTCCAGACAGAAGCCACAGGAGAGAAGCCCCTCTGAGTCCTCGCTGGGGCTCCTGTAACACGGACATCTGTAAGCACCCCTGCTGCCTCTAGTTGATCCCCAGGTAATATTCGGAGCCATGAGGCTTGAACACATGCCTCTCCTGTAACCTCATTACACAGGCACAAATCAGACCACCTACTCAAGGGTGGTTGTTCTAAAAAGCCCCCTCAGGACTGTAAAGGCAGGCAGTTCACACAGCGTGATCTGCCTGACTGTTACCAGGTTCAAATCCTCTGATGAAATAACTAATAAACTCCTTATTAAATTTTGTAATTTCTGAGATCTTTTTATCCCGGTTATCACAATGTACACATGAGCCAACAGAATACGGCCCGAAATGATTTTGGAAGAAGGTATAAGGCAAACAAATAAATGAAAGACTCTCCCCTGAGGTCTCTCTCTGTTTGTTCAAAAACATTATTAGTATCTCCTTCCTTCAGACACATAATTCTTTGGATTCCATTGCACACCAGTATTCAACAAAGAGAAATGAGTTATTCCCCATTTGAGATGATTGCTATCTGAGTACCGATCATCCTGTGGCAGACATTCAGAACAGCCTTGAAACAAGAGGCCAATCCCTGAGCTTGTTAAATGAGAAAGGACCCTGAGACTAGCCTTCTCGGAGAGGGTCACTGCCACCAGGAAGACTGTGATAGGTGTCAAGAAAACGCGGACCCAGGCAGGAGGCACACAGGAGATAAGTGGTAGAAACTGGGATTCCAGGCAGAAACTTGCAAAACGTGTAAGGCTGAAGTCTAAGAAAATAGGGCTTTCTCTGCTCTCCCAGAAGAATGAGAGGAGCATGGGTGACAAAAATCCAAATTAACCTCAAGGAGAAAGAGTCAGCATTTTATAGAGTCCTTACACCCTAGTTACACGTCTATAACACAAAGCAGGCTTATTCGGTCTTTCCTGCTATCCTCTCGGGGAAAAATAGAACTCTGCTCCTCAGAGCTTTACCGAAAAATGGTCAGGAAGCTCTCCACAGAATTGGCTCTGTCTCCCTGTTCTCTGTTCTTCAAAACCCAGCTTGAACTGATAACAGCACTGAGACTTTCGGGAGCATTTCCTCCAGCTTTTCTTTCAGGACCCACAGCCCACAATCGCATGGGGCCTCCCCCTCCTGTGATCTTCAACCAGTGCGGACAGCATTTTGGCACTGAGGCATCTCTTGGATTTGTCAATATTTTAAGTAAACGTGGCTTCGCTCTCTTTCTTTTTTGTCAGAAAAGGTTAAAACAGAAAACGCCACACATTCCTTAGTACTAATTGTTCTAAACAGCAAAATCTGTAAGTGCACCTCCCAGGAAGTTGAGGAGGTGAGCCCCCAGCACTGCCCCAGCTCTGCTTCTGAAGCCACCAGCTGGCCCAAGGAGACAGGGCTCGAGTGCACACACCCGCACTCACAAAGGAGTGGCCCGAGAGCCACGGAGCACAGGGCAGCTGAGAGCCACTTCTGCCACCAGCAAGCAATAAAGGAAACAGAAAAAGCCCATGAATGGGAGGAAGACCGAGCACCTGATGAGTGTGGAAGACACGCACACACTCACGCACAGGGGGCCGCGGCAGGTGGTCTTTGGCAGAAGGAAAGCATCGTGGGTGATTTGGGGGAGGGAGGGTGTGTTGACATATATATGAGGAATAGGGGAACCTATACGCATAAGTTTATTTTAATGTTTGAAAGTAAAATAATTTTAAAAATTAAAAAAAATAAAATAAAATATATATATATATATATATATATATACATATATAAAGGAAAGCATCGGAGACGGTTGACAACACAGAGAGAACTAGGCCAACACCAGATGCCCAGGCATCTCCAGAGGACGTCCTGACCTCGGGCACAGAGCCTCATCTGTCCGCCCTGGCTCCATTCTCCAAGCGACAAAGTCTGACATGTGTGTCCTTGCCCCTGGGGAGGGAGGAGGCATCTGCTAGCAAGTCTATCACCGCTTCTGTGTCCTCCTGTGTCCCACGGGCCCGCCACCCCACTGCCCCGCAAAAGACGGAGGGGTGCAGGGTAGAAAGGAGGGCGAGCCAGTTCTATTCCTCCCCTCACCGCATGCTCGACCACCTCGGGGACAAGCATGCCTGAGCCCACAGGGAGTTTCTGGCAGAGCCCCAAGGTTTAAAGACGAGAAAATTGTACTGTGAAAGACCAGGGTTTGGAAATGCATCTGGGTTTCCACAGCAGCTGAGGCGCCTCAGGCGACCTCCTCGACATCTGCGGCCTGCGGTCCCTGGCACGTGTCAGGAAATCAGGACAGGGTGTCACTGAGGGACAATAATGAAGGGAGTCCATCTCGGGCCCAAACAAGATCTTTTTTCTAAACGTTCGCTCACCTCTGGCCAATCGAATCCCACCTGGGCTGTCCTGAAAAAGCCTCCCTTTCTGCCTGTTAACTGCAGAAGTCACAGTCCAGCTAAGTCTTTGCATCGAGCGAAGGAGCAACCACAGTCAGAAGAGAATCTTCAAAAACCAGGGGATCAAACATGCAAATACACCATTGTGGAAAATGCTCAATACTAACTTGAAATAAGTGTCTTTGTTTGGCTTTCTTATTACACATGCAAGAAACTAAATCATGCAGTAAGCAAAAGAAGTGTAAATGGAAAACAGCGAAAGATAGATCGGGTAGAAATGACAGCAACGAGTTATCCGATCTGGATCCAAAATATTAAACAAAGCAAAAAACACTTGTTATTCTGTCAGCTTGAAGACATGTTTAGCTTGCTCGAACCAGAGCATGTCCCCTTGTGGTCTTGTAAAGTTCACTGAATTGGAGTAAAGTGGTGTGAGCGGCAGCTTCATCTTCAGATGCCATGTGCAATGCACATGTTAACAAGCAGGGTTGGTCTTTCCAGTCCTTCTCTCTGTTTCAAGTCTTGACCAGGTCTCAGCAGCGTACCAGCAAGCAGCACTTACATTTGCTGGAACCCTTCACTACCCTTCAACCTCGAGGTCTCACCCAATGCCAGGGGAGCCCCCATTCCTCCAGCAGGAACTCAACTTCCTGAACCGGTAAATTTGACATGAACACTAACATCTCTTTCCTCTAAGACAGTCCCTGGTAAATAGTACCTAGGTTAAACTGCTTGTATTTGAAAAAGCAAATAAACCAAAAAGGCATGTTTGTGAGTATGTGTCTCAGTGCTTTGCTCTGTAAATTCCTCCTGAATAACAGATTAGACCAGGGACAAGCAGAGGCTTAGATCTCAACCAAGATGAGATGTATGAATTCAAATGTACAGTGCCAAATACGACTGCAAAATCCTGGAGCTGTGATGCGTTTTGCACCTCCACTTGGCAGAGCACTGGTGAAGTGCTGTACAGGAGACTGGGGGACTCATCTCTTCCCAACCCGGCCACCCCAAGACCCTGCCACCCTTTGCAATGGGAGCGGGAGGGAGCTAAGAGCAGGTTGACGGAACTAAGTCAGAAGACCTGGTGATAATTTCACCGTCCAACTCTGCTCTTTGGATTTTAGTTCCCCTTTTCCTTCCCACTATGGGCACTAAGGTATGTCTCCCAAAAGGTAAAGCAGCATCCAGACAGTGCTCCACAGCGTGCCAATAGACAACCATCTTTGGAGACCTTCCTAGAGGCTAGAATTACCCAAGACTCCATACTCCAGCAACGACCATGTGCCTAGTGCAGAGTGGACACTCAGTACGTGAAATTGGCTGAATGAATAGATGGATGAAGGAGCACTTGATCTAGACAGTTAAAAAATAAATAAAAGAAGCTAATGCTAGAATTTATAGCAATGGGTTATAAAATTTAAGAAAAAAGATACAGTTTGATCCCATTACCAAACAGATACAGCTCATGAGACATGGGATAATACGAAAGAAAAAAATTGAAGTCTAATTTGACCCCAAAAGCAATGTCTTCTAGGAAAGTCCAAGGAGACATGGTCCAAAGCAGGCAGGACCAGGAGGGGCTTCACCTGCAGGAGGGACACCCCTCTGATGGGGTCTAGCATCCAAAGTGATCACAGAGGGACAGTGGGTGGTTTGAGCATCAGAAGAAATCTGACCTAGTCACCAGGAGGAGACAGGGATCAGCCCTGGGAAAGCTCAAGGGCAGCTAGAGACAGACCCCTGGGGTCTGGACCATGAGCGGAAGCAGCCAGGCTCCCTGTGTGGGCTAGACCAGCAGGAACACTCGCTGCATCACTGATTTTTCACCGAAGGAAAGCCTGGTGCCCCTTAGATCTAGGCCGGCCATACTTCCTTGAGACAAAATGCAACAGTGGGGTGGTGGGATTATGCCCTGGTGACTAAAGGGAGGGGAGGAGGTGGAGCAATCTGAGCAGGAGCAGAGCAGCCAGGCCAGCAAGCACATGCTGTGTGATGTCTGCCAGTGATCACGTAAGAATGACGTGTGGCCCAGGGGGGCTTCAAACAGACGGCCAGGGCCGTGCAAGGACTGTGGGCCCCTTAGGGGAAAACCAAATTTGGTGCCACCATAAACCTGCTCTAAATGTCCTGCCTAAAACACATGCCACTTTAACCATCCCAGTGCCAGAAATGTCAGTAAACCCCCCCAGTGCCAGAGATAACCCCCCATCTACTTACCTGTAGCTCAAGCAACTGAGGAATTCTGCTCCCTTGGGAAAAACAGGTGTCTGGGGACAGGGGGAATCCTCTTCCCATGGCTCCTATTTCCTCACAGAGGTGGGAACAGCAGTAGCAGCCGCACGCACTCGGCTTTCGCAAGGGCTGTGCTTAACACGGACACAGGGGGCAGCTGTTTGGGACCCTCTCCACAGACTGGGCTCAAGGCAACTCAACAGCCCCTTTTGCCCCACCTTAAAGATGGCCCTAGTTTATTAAAAAATGAACAAAATTGACATTTATAGTAGGAACTAAAAAAAGGCCTGTCCCGTTTACAACAGTACACATGGTCAGCCTACTTAAATCTCCCCTCGAACCGCCCTGGGTCTCAGTTAGGGCGCGAGCCCAGAGGCGGCTCTGCCTGCAGCGCTGTCAACAGCGCTCGTGCCCGGATGGCAGAGCACAGCCGCTCATCTGTGCCTTTCACTACCTGAGGATGCAGGTTACTGATGCGGGACAGCGGACCTTAAAATCTACAAAGCAGGTGTGCAGAGGCTGTGGGGATGAATTTACAGCAAGAGAGCCTCCCTTAGAACCTAAGTCACGCCCCTTGACAACTCGGGTCTCTGTAGAAGGCCAGGTGAGGACTCAGGTGGACGGCAGTGAATCAGGGCCAGGTGACACCCACCGGGGAAGAGCTCCATGCCCCGGGTATGCACGGGGCACCAGACTTCCTCCACAGACCTGGTGTGATGCACATCTCACACACACACACACACACACACACACACACACACACGTGCACATCTTAAGGTAACTGTCCCAGCCCGCAGGGAGCTTACACTCGCTGTGCTACTTCTAATCAACTCGCCATGTGATCCGGATGGACGCTTCATCTCATACGGGTGCCCGAGTCCCAGCCCGCATGGGCTACTATTACAATCTGACTCTTGCCATCTCTCCACTTGACAGATGAGAACTTGAGTCACAGAGCACGTAGATGCTTTCCCAAGGTCATGGAGCAGGTAGCTGGGACAGTAGGTGTCTAAACATGGCAGGCTGGCACCAGACTCCGTGCTCAAAACACAGAATCTCCTCTAATCGGGGCCCCTGGCTGTAGGACTCACAGGGACGTGGTCAGGGACGTGGTCAGGGAGCACCACGCAGGACGACAAAATCAGTCATCTACATGGCCATCCCATGTAGGGGGAATGTGCAGAAGTGGAACACACAGCACATAATGAAAGCCTCACTCGCAGGCTGGCACAGCCCATCTAGCAGAACAATTCAGCCAAAGTCCCGAGGACTGAGTGTGCCCATGTGGAGAATTAAAACGCAGACACAGAGCAGAGACGGATTTAACTCCCGTGCCGCTGAGCTCCTGCCTCCCTCCATCTGCCCCTTCGAGGCTCCCAAGCAAACCCACATGGCTTCAAACTGTCTCCCAGCGGTGAGTGTCCAGTGCACTCAGAATCTGTGCCCAGGAGTCCACCAAGAGAGTGGACATGACGGTGCTCAGTTCTCGAAAGGGACTTCCGACTAAGGAGTCCTGTGGCGCTTCCTCCTGGATACAGGCCTCTTTAGCTTTATGACTGCTCCCATTAAAATTTATTCCCATCAAAAATTCAGTTCCTCAGTCCCACCAGTCATATTCCAAAGGCTCCACGACCACATGTGGACAATGGCTACTGTACTTGGAAAGGATACAGAATGTTTCTATCACAGCAAATATTCTATTGGACAGTACCAGACAGATGATACTAGATAGATGATGGATGGATGGATGGATAAATGATTGATTGATTGACAGATACAGTCAGATACATGCATACATATACAGATAGATAAAAATTGACATAGACACAGATATTAGACAGATACATAAACACATAAACACACATACATATAGATAAAAATTGATAGGTAGATGATAGATATATTGATATGGAAATATTAGATACATACATACATGCAGATAAAATTGAGAGATAATAGATTGAGAGATAGATGATAGATGATAGACAGCAAGTGTGTATATTCTATTTGTCTACCTGTAACTTACTTTCTTCCAAAAATAACACAGATGCAACACACACATATATAACAAGACATTCATAAATCAAGTCAGAAGACCTGTGTTCTGCAGAACCAGCTCTGCCAACAAGGGACGACAGGACCCAGAATGAGTATGTAACCTCCTGAGCTTCCGTCCCCTGGTCTCTAAAACAGAGGTAATAACGACCACGGTCCTACCCCTCACAAGTGGGTGCAGTGATTACAGCAGAGGACACGTGTTTCAAAAGTTTAAGACAACACCCAAACGTAGCCATTTTTACTCCTAATCTAAGGAAGAATCACGCTGTCCACCGAATGTCTGTCCAGCCAGAATCCACAGGTTAAAACCTAACCCCCACGGAGAGCGGATTAAGACAGGAGTTTTGGGAGGTGACTACCGCATGGGTGTGGTGCCTGCCTGGGGCTGAGCGCTCTTGGAGAGAAGACCCCACAGAGCTCGTCTGCCATGTGAGGACACACTAAGACCACAGCAGACTCTGAACAGGGAAGTGGCACCACGACACGGGCTCTGCTGGCATCCTGACCCGCATTTTCCCAGCCTCCAGAAGTGTGAGGAAGAAATGTCTGCTCTAAGCCACGCCGTCTGCGCTGCTCTGTTACAGCAGCGTAAAGTACTTACAAAAATCATTACTGCGTTTTTAAAAGACGAAAAAAAAAGCAGTAAAACCCAGACTAATTATATCTCAGTGCTGAAGGAATGTGCATCTGTGCCTCCGTGTTACTCTCTGTGAGCAAGATGAAATCCTGAAGAACAGACAATGTATTGAAGACTGAAGACAGACTAATTCTTGCGTTTTTGAAAGGAAGAAAAGAGAGTAGTTCCTGGAAACTGCGCACTAGCACATGACCTATCAAGTCTTAGATAACTGGCAACACTCTTTTCTAAGAAAAGATTTTGAAATGTTCACAACAAAATATATTTGTTAGAACTGCTGACCAAGCCGAATAACTTCAGGACTATTGCAAACACAGTATGTCTCGATGTCCACAAAGAATTTTATATCCCCCCCAAACATCCTTGCAATTAGGGGACTGAAACGAGGACCCATGGGCAGTGTGATGATTGTTTTGTACTTAAAAACTACCCCCGTGGTGTATGGATTAGGCGTTCGAACTTAGCTTGAAAGGAGGTCTGGAAAATATTATCCTTGGAGTCATTCTGTGCACATTTTTGACAATGATGATGATCTCAAGGAGCATCTTTGAAGATGACAGCTCACTGAGGCCCTAACACAGAAGACCAGCAAAGGACCACCGTCTGGAGAAGGGCACGGCAGGCAGGCAACTTGAACTCCGGACAAGAAACACACACACATGCACACATACACACACATGCACAGACACGCATACACACAGACATGGATGCCTATACAACACACACACACACACACACACACACACACACACACACACACACGACATTCTGCCCTGCTGAACAAAAGGAACCTGTGAATCGCGGGGTTAAATACACTCAGGTCTCAGAATCAGCCAAAAATAATTGTCTTATATTTTAATCTGGAACTCAAGTGGGGTGGCGTGAGAGCGAGTGAGAAAGGAGAAAATAAGAGAGTATGTAACACCTTCGCTTCCTGATTTTAGAGCTGAACACCTGCAGTTAATCGTGGGGAAAGGGACTAGAAAAAAGGAGAGGAAAAACTCCTCCCACTGCAAGCACAGTTATGAGCCCTGCGTGCAGAGACGGGGACACAGTTACGTACAACCAGAGTCAAGGGATCCGAGAGCAGGTCCCGCCTTCGGACCCCAGCCCCAGCCGCAGACCCTAGACCCCCCTTGATGAAGATGACTGCAATCACTGCACTCACTGAGCACTTGCAAGTTCCAGACACTGCTTCTGAGCTTACACGTTTCCTCTAGTTCACTTAACTGACACCCCCAAGACAATTATTATTATCATCCCATTTTACAGATGAGCAAAAACATCATTATCCACCTTCAATCTCAACAGTCCAAAGAGACTGCTATTACTATTAGTATCATCCCAGAGAAGATAAACTAAGGCTCGGAAGGGCAAGCACTGTGTTCCAGAGATGCACAGTTCTCCCAAAGTGGAAGGCCCAGCTCGTCAGAGAAGACGTCTCAGCAGTACGGGGATTGCCTCCCACCGTCCCACCACTCAGTCATCCATCATGAAAAGCTAAGATCGAAACCTCACATGACGCTCAGCAAGTCCGCGGCTGGCGCCTTCAGGCCACGCAAGAAAGGCTGACTCAGGTCCCCAAGTTTGTCACAAAAAGAAAACTTAACCCTCAAAAAAAAAAAAAAAAAAGGAGCAATTTCATAGCAAGAGAATTTTTAAAAGAGAAACGGGATTGATGACTTAGGAAAAGTAACGTTATGGCAACAAGCTGTAAATCCTGATCATAAATTAGAGCTGCGGGAAGCAAGTTTTTGATTTGATCCCTGCATGAACTTTTTTACCGGGTACACTAGCACCACCCTGTGGTGAAGAGATGGAACTGACAGAAAGTCCACCTGTTCTGTACTAAGAAAAACATGCCTTTGCTCTAGGGTTAAAACAGTACAGGAAAACAAATTACCAGATTCCAGAATTTCATTCACTATGCGATGATAGCTCTTTTGACCAAATATCTTGCTTTAGGGAAATATTATTTTATCCCAGAGAGAAAAATGCAAAAGAGGCTAATCCTGACCTCTTCGTGCATGTCACGGGCCCCTTACTGGTGATACGGACAGGTGATGCTGACGCATGGCATCTCCTACTTGAGTGCATTTTCACAAAACTCTTATGCTGTTATTTGAAAATGCTGAACTATATAGACAAATACTTATTCCATTTTGTAGATGAGGGAATTGAGGCTCATTCGTGCTATGTTCATCGCCAAATTAATCATGAGGTTGTGAAATTTCCAGAGATAAATAAGAAGTTAATAAGCCTGCACAGGAACTAAGGAGACAGTGAAAATGAGCATTGTTAACAGGTCAAAGTCTAAGAATCAAGAGTCAATGGAGTAAATGTTCCATTCGTTTTGAAAAGACCTCCAATGAGCTGATTTCTCAGCAAGGATGTGCCTTCCCCAAGTTCAAAAAGGAGCCTAACGAGAGCAACAGGGGCCCTTGAAATTGTCACTGCAGGTGGCTGGTCTGCTGGGAAGCTCCATGTGCCGTATGCACGCACCAACCCACCGCCGAGGTCCTTCAGGGGCCAGCACACAGACAAAGGACCTCGCTGCCAAGCTGGCCTCATCCCACTGCTGTTGAAATAGATAGATCATCTTAATCAGACCACTTTCCCCCACCTCCAAATTGTCCAAAATCCATTTTTTTTTCTTGTCCACAGAACATCAGAGAAATTATTTTCATCCCTGTTTGGTCTGAGCCAAGGATTGACTCCACTGAGCAGAGATTAGTCTTCTCTATAACCTTCCTGCTGGACCTGTGGGCCAGGGATGGTGCGATGGTAGAACTTTCAGTGTTCTGGATTAGCCTCATGATGGGACCCATACTGAGGGGGTTCCTCGATTTCTCTTGAGACATTTGGATGGTCATGATCATTAGCACAAATCTCAGTGATGTGAAGTGTCAATTTATCACACCTATGACAAACATAGTTACTACCAGAGACATGTGTACATTAATCTTTGTCGGCATTTCTAATTATTTTCTAATTGGTATTTTTTTGAAGAAAGAGCTATTGAGCTTAATAGAGTTATTCTAATTCTAAATTCCATTTGAGAAAATGAACAAACAAGAAAATCTTTTTTAGATGCCTAAAAGAAGAATTAGGAACTTTCTCCTCATAATGTCATGTAGTTGCTTAAGAGATTTTTCCTGCATTATTGTTTGCCTTTTAATATGATGATGAAATTATCTGATACAAAATCCAAGAATTGGAGGAAATAGAATTTTTGATCAAAGATCAGAACTTGTCTCATCGGTTGGCCCCAAGTGAATCAATAGATTCTTTTTTAAAGGCATTGAGTGAAAGGTCCCAGATCTCAAACAAACTTTTTTTTTCTAACAAAGTTCCTTTATTTTCTATTCAAGATAATATTAAGAAATCATCAGATATCACATCTCCTTGAAATGCTGCAAAGACCTGAGCCAAACTACACACACACACACACACACACACACACACACACACCACTTACCTGACATTCACTGGGTTAGCTGCAACCTAGTCAAGTCCCCAGGACATAACCAAATGCTCAGCCTCTTCCTTGAGAGATCACAGCCTCCTCTAGTACACTCCAGACATGATTGACAGTAATGACATCCAATCACAAGTTTCCAAGAGGCAGACTTCCCACTCTCTAAAAAGATATTACAGAGTAATCAACATTTTGGTGACTTGATACGATATAAAGTTGATGAACATCTTAAGCCTTCATTTTCTTCTCCAATGCTTTAACTCATCTGTATTATCTCATGGGACTGACTCACACAGGAAGGCTACATTTTTATGACACAGAATCACATCACCCTACAGATTCTGAGAACACCAACTCAGATGACATGGAAAAATTAAGGAAGGGAAGAAATCTCAAAGGATATTTTTATACTGCT
>RJWH01002329.1:167449-181771 GCA_004363575.1 Solenodon paradoxus
AAAAAAAAAAAAAAAAAAAAAAAAAAAAAAAAAAAAAAAAAAAAAAAAAAAAAAAAAAAAAAAAAAAAAAAAAAAAAAAAAAAAAAAAAAAAAAAAAAAAAAAAAAAAAAAAAAAAAAAAAAAAAAAAAAAAAAAAAAAAAACCTAGGCAAAGGATTGACAATTCCAAGGGGAAAAAATACAAATGGCAACTAAAACCAGAGTCCATCACTAATGAGTAACTGCTTGGAATATATGTTAAATGAAAATAGCTATAATCATGAAATGTAAATTACCTCAGCAACAAGACAGTACTTTCTATCGAGCTGGTAAAAATTAAAAACATCATAAAACTCCCTATTGTCCAGTAGAAATTACACCTTTTATATTGCCAATACTCTTGCAGTGGAAAACACTAAGAAAATATGCATCAAAAGTCTTAAATTTTTTACAGCCTTTGACCTAGTAATTTCAATTCTAGATAACTGCCCTATGGAAATAATCAGAAACGCTGGCAAATTTATGTGCAAATATGTTGATTAAAGCATTATTTATTATTGAAAGAATGGAAACAATAAAAATGCCCAGCAAAAGCGGTCTGCTTACATAAATAAGTCACACGAACATGCACACTGGACTGTTTCACAGCCATTAAAAATTACATTTACAAGGATTCTGAAAGACATGGGCAAATGTTTACAATGCATGAAGTAAAACAGGATATAGAGATATTTCTATAGCACAATCTGATCACGGTTTTCTGAACAGTGAATTGTTTGCAGAGGAGAAGAAAAAGGACTAAAACATAAACCATATATAAGATTACCAGTGATTTTCATTTTATTCTTTATAATACTTGTTTGCTTGTTTGTTTTTTCTGACTTTCCATAATGGGCACGCACTACTTTAAGGAATCAATATTCGTTTAAAGTACCTTCCACAGCATGGCGCTCAGGGGCCTTAGAGAGACTCCCTCCAGCTTCTCCCCCGTCGCTGATGCGCACATCCTGGCTTTCTTCACGCTCCTACTGCACGGAAGACCTTCGGAGAAGCCAAAATTCCGTTCCTCTGAAGGAGGCGCGGAGAAATGGTGGCGGAACCCACTGGACACTGGCGAAGGACACTTGGTGATGTGGTGGAGGGCAGGGTGTGCGGACATATTCATGAGGAATGGGGAACCTCTACATCTGAGTTTATTTTAATGTGTAAAGATAAAAATAATTAATAGAAAGCCAGTTTCTGCAAGTGGTCTGCTCAGAATTGGTTGTCCTTGTAATTTTTGCTGTAAAATCACTTGATACTTGGCTGTCAGATGCCATTTACTAAATTAATCATAATTATTCATGGCTGTGTGTCTCCTCTCTTGGACTTGGAAACTTTCAAAGGCTCTAGGTCAGAAAGCCTATATATCTCAAACACCTAGCACCATTCCTGGTGTTCCGTATGTCACACATATGGGTGCGGGAATGATAAGTGGAAGGATGGCTCACATATCTGAGCGTGTACAGACCACAGATGACACAGGCATGGCAGTGAGCATTACTGAGACCAGCGAACTATAATTAGCTTGCAACAGAACTGAAATTTTTCTAGCTGAAACAACAAATCTGTTATCCTGCTTTACAGTAAATGGCTTTCTACAAAGGATACCCACGTGCTATTTTATTATTAAAAACCATTCCAATAAAAGATACGCTGAAAAATTATGGCAATTCCTACTAATTAAAAACTAATTAAGCCATTTGCTGAATAATACATGTGCTCTACTCACATTATCTACGAGCATGCTCTTCACTGACAAATATTTGTCTCCATTTCATTTAAGTAATTAAACCACTCTAACTACGGTTATTCTTACGAGCATTTTATAGCCAACTCTCAATTTTCCATACCAATGGAGAAGTATAATTGAAATATTTAAAACTGAAGAATACATGATACGGAACCTCCCGGTCGCTCCTCTCCTCCTCAGGTTTAACAAACAACAAAAACAAGTGACTGAGCTTGAGCTCAGCTCCCCTGTCTCGCTCCCACTCTGGGAGCCTGCGCGGAAAATAACCGCACACAAACAGTGCGGATGCGTTTGTGTGCACACGCGGCCCCCCTCCTGCACCCTCCGCCTCCCCGGCCACCCCCTCTCTGGAGAGATGTTAGGGCAAAATAGAGGCATGAGTCTACTTTTGCAGGGAGGAGGAGGCCATCCCCAAATTAATGACAAAATTAATTGCACTCTGTCTCTCCTACCACCTCGCCCAGGCATTATCCCTGGCAATTATGACAATTTCTTAAGCTCCTAGGGAAAAAAAGTGCTGCATAGAGCAAAAATTCTTTAGGCTAAGAATTATAATGGAGATTTGGCATGAAGGTGTCAGCATGTGTGCCTGACACTGTATCTGGCTGGGGCTTTGTTTGCTATTTTAAAGCCCAGGGAATTATGTGGAGGGAACATTTTCTTTGGCAGAAGGGGAGGGAGCATAATTATGAAGGGGCAGAGAGTAAATATAAATTGCATGCATCTAATTGCATGTATTGAGAAACGTGACAAGAAAATATATATTGGAAATGGGTTCACAATCCATTTTCCATAATAGGCACTTTGTCGGGGATAAACAAAATAGAGTTCTTCTAACTCCCTAATGCCAGCTTTTGCCCTAATGCAAAAGCTGCCTGGGGGAGGAGAGAAATAGTTGCATGCAGAGAAAGCACCATCCAAAAGGCAAAGGGTCATGCACAGGGAGCAGCCAGGAGCAGATAGGGAAAGGAGAAAGGTGATCAGAGTGCAGGCTGGAGTAGGGCCCAGCAAGAGGGCCTCCAAAGGCCTGGCTGCTGTGTTGTAACAGGAAACAGATGCTAGATGTGGAAGAAGGGAAAGAGAGAGGGAGGGAGGGAGTGAAGGAGGTAGAGACATCAACAGATGGTAGAGAGATATGATAGATACAGAGACAGATACAAAGAGGAGATAGAGACAGAGACAGATATTAGATAATAGACAAATTCAGAGATGATAGGTAGATATTCTAGAGATAGGCAGATAGATGGAGATATTAGATATAGATACAGAGAGCTGGAGATATTAGAAACAGAGATATGGTGATATGAGAGCTAGTATATAGATAGAGATACCAGATAGACACAGAGATATTAGATTGATAATAGACAGACAGATATAGATGATAGGTATTACAGAGACAGATACAGAGATAATAGATAGATATAGATATTAGGTAGATAACAGACATAGATAAAGATGATAGTTATTATAGAGAGAGGAGATACTAGATAGAAACAGATGACAGAAGTATAAACAGAGATGATAAACAAATACACAGATACATAGAAAGAATATTTATGCCCACCTAGTATTATAAATAGCACCTCATAAATGTACTAAGCTCTTCAGATCCTCAGAGATACTATTTGGTCCTTAAACTTAAAGACAGAACAGATTTTGTGGAAAGCAACAGGGGGAGGGGGTTTTTACTGTCATTTTGCTTCATTTTTTAATCCAGGTCTCAGAGGTGGGCCCCCAAATGTGCTGGGAAAGCTTGAGACAGACTTCCACTCAGACCTGGTGTGCTAGACGCCATGCTTTTACACTGGACCTTGCCTGCTTCCCACTGTATTGGATTTTAATGGAGCCCATGTGACCAAATGCTTTGCACCTGATTAGATGAAGCAGGCGCCACAGCGGAGGGAGAGGGAGGACGGTGGAGCCACATTGGGGGAGTATGAAACAGATTTTAAAAGCAATAAAACTGTGCAGGTGAGGCTCTCCTTGGGGGCAGAGAGAAGTGGGGACACTCAGGCACTCACCGCCCACAAAAGAGACCCGGGCAGGCTCCTCCTGGGGTCAGGGGGGCCCCCAGCCACAGCCCCTCACTCAGGCAGGACCAGGACTGGCTGCCCCCCACCTGGGCAGAGCAGAGAAGAGGGGCAGAGGCACGCGGGCTCACAGAAAGAAACTGGATGGAGTTCTAAAACAGGAACAGCCAGAGGGAGCCCCAAGGACCTGGGGCAAGCCCCGCAGCTGCTCCAAAGTTCACTGCAAGAGACACAGCAGTCAGCTCTGCCGCAGCATCTGGGGCGGCCGGGGGCCACCACCAGCGGTGGACAGGCCAACGGTGCTGAGCGGCTGCAGACGTCCCTCACTGCCAGCCAGGCCTGAGGAAGGCCAGTCGGGAGACAGGAGGCTCAGGAGTCAGGCCAACCAAGGCCCCGGGGAGCAGGCTGCTCAGGTGCTAGGGGCACAGCTCTGGTCCCAGGCTTCACTCCTGAGCCCCGGTGGCAAGGAGACAACGGCCACCTCCCGGAGCTGCCGGGCGGGTCTCTGCAGGCAACGATTACACACACACTGCAGCAAAGGTAAATGGGCTGGTGCTCCTGGGTCCCGGTGCTTCGTGAACACTCAGAACGTGCCAGGCACGGGCCCGAGTCCCTGGCGACTTCAGGCTGTCCGCTCTCTAGGGGCCCTGGAGGTAGACAGATGGACACATTGGATTGTGCAGCTCAAGAAAGTGAAGCTGGGAAGAAGGAACCGGCTGGCCCGGAATTGCACAGGGGGCAGCAGCCCGCACGGAACGCGGACGGTCCCCACCCCGCAAACCGCTCGCAGGGATGTGAAGGGAGGCCGGATGTGAGCAGGCCAGCTCTCAGGGAGGGAGGCGCTGAGGGCACTGCAGGTCTACAGCCCCTCCTGGGCTCGGTTCCACAAGCTACATTTGACTTCCACTTGAGCCCTCCGCCTGAGCCAGAGAAAGAACTAGAAATCCTGTCAAGGGATCCATCCAGCCCTCACAGGGGGATGCAGACTAGCCCAGCTGGGTGACCGCGGCCAGAGGGATGTGTGCTGTCCCCCAAGGTGACTGCTGACTTCCAGGACAGGCCCTCCCTGCCGGTCCTCAGGGGTGGCCACATCCAGAGAAGACGGGGTGCCCAGTGCAGGGGGTGCTGGCAGGGGGAGGCCCCATCTTGGCCGCATCAGGCGGTGGTGAGCCCTCACAGGTGCCCATCTAGGCTGGTGGGCTCCAGTCTTAGCACGTAGAGGCCAGAGATCCGAGGTAGAGACAAGTCACAAGAAAGGGATTTTCCCAGTTGGAATTTGAAGGGCAAATCCTGAAGAAGGTCTATCAGGGCTTTAATAAGTGAGAGCATCAGAGGAGCAGGCGGAAGCGACCTTTCTCTGCACCGCCTGCCGGTATCTGGCCCCAACGAGCCATGCTGAGGGCATAGTGGACCGGACTCCAGGTTCCCGCGTCCTGTGCCAGGGGAGCTGGGAGAAGAGTTCCGTAAGGGCTTGACAGGAACCCCAGAGATGCCTTAGACCCTGGGCAAAGCAAAGGGGGTGCTTTAAGGTGAGTGGTGCAAAAAAACAGGAGGGAGTGTTACATCCTGGCCTCCAATCACACCCAGTTCGAAAATTCAAGATAGAAAAGTTATTTCATATGCAAAAGTACATGTTAACCGGTTCCCAGTGGAGCAGGCTGGAGAACCAAGCAGTGTCGGTTGTGGACAAAAATCTCAGTCCTATAGCCCTTGAGGAGGAGGGACACAGCGGGGACGGGAGAGGAAGGAAGGAAAGGGAGGAAAAGAAACGAAGAGAGGACAGAGTGATGAAGGAAAAGAGGGAGCAGAGGCAGTGAAGGGAAGAAACAGGACTTCCTAAATTAAGGTCCAATACCAGACGAAGAAACATTATATCCAAGGCCCGTCCCTGTGTGACAGGGCCATTTTATTCTACTGCTTAGGATTTAAACATGTCTATTGTTTTAAAATAATGCTTTCAGACTTTAGGGTAAGCCTGTTCTGAGTTATAGCTTTTACTACTGCAATAAAGGGGGAAAAAAAAGAGTTGAAAATTAAACATAAATGATGAAAACTTCAAAATTTTCAAGTCAAATTTCATTAACTGATAAAGGTCTATCCTGAGCCCCCAGCAAGGGCAAGGGAAGGGATTTGGTTAATTTGCAAGATTAAAGGCCTTTTGAATAATTGAGGCCACACTTGAAGGAGACTCTGAAGTTTGAATGACATGCCAAGGTCAGAAGACTGAAGAGCTCAGAGTCCTTATCCCAAATCACCAAGTTAACCTTTCAGACAGAAAAAAAATCCAAGCCAGCTGTGGCCTTGAACTTCAATGACTGATAAACAAGAAACAGACAATATAAATTGGTAATCTACCTGTTTATTCATAGATTTATCTTTCCTTTGGTTAAGGAATCTGACCAGTGAAGTCTTGAATATTTTAAGGTGTTCTGTAGAAGGTAATGTGTTATCTTGACAGTTTATTAGCAACAAAGTCAAGAAGGTCAAAACTGAAGCCTCCTTCTATAATTTTATTTCTGCTCTGCTTACATCTTAATAAAAGGTGTCTCTTGCAACAGTAAACAGAAACCAATCTGCATTCGCAGGTGCCGAAAAGGTGCTTTCAAATATATTAGAAGCAAAGAATGACAGAAGCTTATTGGGACCTGCATTCCCCAACACTCATTGGACCTTGGCAAGATACAAAATGATCTGTTTCTTCTCATAGCTAAACAGACAATGAATAACATAGTCCATAGGACACAAGATAACACCAATGAAGACAATGGTCGTTTTGTCATTGTTGATGATGGTAACGATGTGATGATACCATATGGATGGATGTGGATTGTGCCTGGTTTAAATCATGGGCCACCAGGGTGCACTGAAGTTCCAAGATCTTAAGTGACACAAAAGCTCACAGCCAGGATGTGATGAAACCAAGACCTAAATCCCACTTCCCTGATTCCACATCCAATGCTGCTCCCATTGCCACAGGCCACCCCCACAGTGTGACCCTGGAAAGCCTTTTTCATTTTTTCAGCTTTATGAGTCTCACTGTTAGAAAGTAAATACTCTGACATTATACAATTAAAATAAAAATGTGAGTGTTGGTCCCCCCCAAAAAATGCCCGTTGAAGAGAAGCCATGTTCTGTTTTTAATAGCAAAATGCCAAGTCCCACCTGTGGACCAGGTCAAACAGGCATGAACCAACCCCATACATGTCCGCCACCACCATCAGACCTGAGGACAGCCCGGCAGAAGCATGTGCAAATGGGCAGGCAGTGCTGTTCTTGTCGAACAGGCTCTAAAATGTGTCTGTTGGGTCCGTGATTTAATGTCAGGTAACAAAGTTGCTGAGACATTAGGGAATCAAACAGAGTTTCTGCCATCTAGGACTTCCTCATCTAATAATAGGAACGGTGAGGGTGATCTTCCCTCCCTCTGCTAGTTCTTTCCCAACTACACTCCTTTCCCATGGTCCTGATGTGAGAGTAATGCTATTCATTTATCTGCACATGCTTCTGCCGGGCTGTCCTCCGGTCTGATGGTGGTGGCAGCGGAGATGTATGGAGTTAGTTGATGCGTGTTCAACCTGGTCCACAGGTGGAACATGGCATTTTGTTATTAAAAAAAGAACACGGCTTCTCTTCAACGGGCATTTTAATACTTAGGAGTGAGCCAGGCATCTTTCAATAGTCACGGGGGAAAGTGTCCAACTTAGCTAAAGATCAATCTTGTATATGAGAGAGGGTCTAGGAAGGAAGGAAGAACAATTTAAAAGAAAAAAGAAAAGTCATTTGTTTTCTGAAGACATATCTTGGGTTTTGTAAGAGAAAGCACAACTTGAAAGGAGAACAATTCAAACTGTCTAGAGAGAAAGCAGACATCTGTTATTATTGTTTTAAGTAATGTGGTTGTTATTAAGTCTAATGTCGGGCATGACCTGGTGAAGTTGTGGTTGGACGCAGGCCACACACATGCCAAGGACCCGGGTTCACATCCCCAGGCCGGGAGAACCACCAAGATGGACAACTAAACAAAATAAATGCTTCTCCCTCCTCTTTCTTCCTGCCTGCCCCCCTCTGCTCTCCTTCCCTCCTGTCTGAACCTCCCTTTAAAAACAAAACTAAAACTAATGGCAGACTGATGGTGAGGAGCAGGAACTAGGCAACTACAGCCAAAGAAGGGATCACACTCCCTCGCGACATGGAGCGTGGCCTTCGGCCACCACGCCGCACAGTGAGGTCAGGAGCAGTGCCCCAGAGCTCTACTTGGGGCTGTTCCTGTTTGTTTTATGGTGTTTTGTTCTGACACCCTGCCCGCCACGAAGTTACCAAGTGCTCTTACACACTGTCCAGTGGGCTCCACCCCCGGATCTAGTTTTCAGACAGAGAGACCTGGTGCAAGGTCCACTCCAGTGTTGACTAACTGCGTGGCTGTGTAGCTGAGAGAATGACGGGACCTCCGTATGCCTACTTCCTTGTCTACAAAAGGGTTTTTGTAAGGATTAATAAATAAGACCATGCATGTCAAACATTTAAGATCGTTTCAATAAACTGAAAATACTATGATTAGCCATGTGCCACTCATTCTTCAAAGCTTTGCCCAGATTCCTAATTGCTGACCCAACACCCCCCCGCCACCCCGGCTTCCCTTAAACCCTAATAATTGGACCAGTGGTGGCTAGTGGCCATTAACATGAGCCTCTTCTGAACTCTCTGATCACAGACTCCAGAGAGTTTGGCAGCATTAACTCTTCCCCTTCTATGACCCTTCCTTTCTGGCCTTGGAGACTGTCAGTCAGGTAACGGTCACGCTCTCCATCACTGCCTTGTCTTTGGGGTGCGGGGCCCTCTTAGTTCAGTTGGCCTGCCCTGGAAGTATGCAACTGTTCGAGACCCAAACCGGCATCCGGGGAAAGTGGTGGCTCTTGCCTGGACCCACCACTGAATAAGGCAGGATCCGTGAGATTCTTCTCACCGCGGGTCTGGAGGCCTGAAAATCTGAGGGTGCCCATGCCTCGCCTCCTAGCTCCTGCAATGACTGAGTCTTCCCACAGTTGCAGGTACGAGCTCAGGTAAGGCCTTGCATCAGTTTGGGCAGCCAGGCGACAGAAGACAGAGGAAATTTGAAGAGAGAGGATATATCGTAACTGTATGAAGTCCTTAGTCAGGAAAGGGAAAGAACAAAGGGACGAAAGGAGTCACAGAGGCAGCTCTCACCCCTGGGGCTGGAGGAGCAAAGGGCTGGTAATCACTGAAGCTCAGATTAGGGAAAACAACATGGGTGGGTGGCGCAGGACTCTGGGACTGATCCTCCAGGGACAGGAGAGAACCACAAAGCAAACACAGCCACTGCTAGGAGGGAATCGCTGATTTCTGGGCCCCTCAGAAAACAAACATGGGGAGCAAGTCCCATCTTCTTCCTCCAGCCGGGCAGCCTCCCTCCGGTGCCCCTACTGGCAAATCCTAGTCGGCAACCAGCTCTCAAAATAAGTGGGATTGGCTGACTATCTCCAAGAAGAGCCTAGACGGTGGCTTTGGAGGGGAGAGACATTAGCTTGATGACATGTACAAAGTGCCCATCCGCTCCTTTGGCCAGAGATTCCCCATCACTGGGGATTCCACAGATAGTTCCACAGGGCCCTGCTCTACTCAGAGGACCCCAGCCTCCTCAGCCCTACAAGTCCCAGAGGAAGGCAAGCATTTCCCAAGGATACGACAGGCGTAAAGAACCATCTGAAAATGTCCACACGAAATCAAAATCCTGGATTACAACTCATGCTAAAATGGAGAGACTGAAAGGGATAGCCAAGTCCCCCATATTCACAAAGACCTAAAGACTGTCTACTACACCCATCACCACTGAGGTGCCTGAGATGTTTACTCCAAATCCCAATGCAGCTCTTGGTGACAAGACTGACCATTGGGAAGATTCATTTTACATGAGGCATCTAAACATAGCAAAATCGTGTTCCCTATCCTCTGAGCTCACACTCAAATCTTAATTCTCTGTGTATTCCCTCTCTAATGAGAAGGAAAAGCAGTTCCAAGGAAAAGCACACCAAGCAAACGAAGGGAAAAAGGGCTTCTTCCCAACAACCACGACATCTCAAGAGAGGACCACTCCTCAGGGAGGAAGAAAGCAGCAAAGATTTAAGCATATCTGTACTCCTCCCACTAAGTCCTGACTCCATGCAATGTGGGCCAGTTAGTGCCTTAGATGGACTGTCTCCACATCGGGACATAGAATGAAGAAAGGAAAAATGCTTCAAGAGGAGTCATGTGTTTCCACCAGACTAAGACGACCCTATTTCTCCTTTCTCCAGCATGGATATCTATCCTCAAGGGGATAGTTAACAAAGGTCTTAGAAAAGCTCAACAGAAGCATTTACGGTGCCATCTTTTCCATCTTGTTCATAGTCTAACAAATCTACCTCAAATCTAAGAGAAGAACTCGTTAGCATCTCAAAATAGTAATACCTCTAGGAACATCTGAAGTGAATAAAAACACGTTAAGTTGACCCTAAGGATAGACTTTTACATAAGGCTATGATCACACCTTATTTTACCAGTCACATTTTCCAGCCTCTATCATGAGAAGTCATTAATCAATGAGCACTAAGTAGTAATCTATTTAATACAATGCCAGCAATTTAATATGTCCCAAACTTGCCATCATCCCCTAAATCAATGTACTCCCTTTGTTCTCATGGGCAAATTAACATCTGAAGTGTATATATACATTTTATGTCCATTTATTTTACTTAAAATCCTATTCCCATTTCCTTATTACTTTTATGCAGAATCACTGTGTGGTTTCCTAAACCTCCTCAGAAGGCAGAGTCTGGGATGATGGAAACTTGTTCAGGTCCCTCCTCCTTCTAAATCACATGATCTTCTGCTTCTACCCCCATTTAGCTACTGGAGCCAATGGGCAACTGAGTGTCAGAGAGATTCTTTGACTTCAATCCATGTCTAATGGGGAGATCTCATGGGAGGCCTGAAGACATGGTCAAAGAGCTGGGCTAAGACTGGATACCTTGAAGGAGTTTGGGCCCCCAAGATTTTCATTCCCGAAGAGTGAGGTCCTGTGAGCGATCTCCCAAGTTTCCAGGAAGTCAAGATGTGCAGAACTCTGGGGCTAGCATCTCCCTGCCCTTCAAATGAGCAGAGTGTGTGGAGTCTGAAGGTGAGGCAACTTTCTCCAGAGATTCCAGGCTATTGTTCCCACTGCCCTAATGAGGTAGCGATCACTCCTCTCAGCACCATCAGGAGTACTGCCACTTAGGATTGTCCCGATAACCTGGTGTGGGTCTCGGTGACATACACAGGAAAACAACAGCTCTAACGGCTCCAGAGAAGGCAAGACCAAGCCAAATGGGCCCCCATCAGAGTCTGCTTCCAGAAGGGATCGTTGACAACTGACCAAAAGCATACTGACAGTGCTTTATAAAAGTCAAGCGCAGTTCACAGACACAGACAGAAATTCTGGAACTAAGAACCTTAATTTTCAAACTAAATATCTTCATATATGAATTGACAGAAGTAGCAAACAATGAAACCTGAATGAGTGCCCTGGAACTCCAATCAGAAGAATAATCTCAAAGAATTTAGGAGGGAAAAGACAAAAGACTTGGAGGACAGATTCATGAGAATAAAAATCACAAATGGACTATAGCAGCAAGAGGAAATCATTAAAATAATCTAAGACGCTTCCTGAGATAAAAGAAAATCAAGTTTTTAAATTATGTACACTAAGTTCCAGGTACACCTGACTGAAAATACATCCTCCTGATCACATCTTGTTACAAAACCTGAACTCCAAGGATAACTAAAACATGCATTTCTAACAGAAAGAATAGGTCAGCTACCAAGAACTGGTATAAAAATTTGAAGCTATAAGATGGAATATGATCTCTAAACTACAGAGAATAAAGGAATACAACTCTACCATTGTGCACTTTACATCCAATTCTGATATTTAACTATCAGGGAATAAATTATTTGCATATATTTATGTCACCCATATCTTACCAGAAGAAAATGCTCAAGACTCTAATCAAACAGCTAATGAAATAGAACCAACAGCTCAATTTGGAATCAAATGAAGAGTAATCGATTGAGAGCCTTGAGCTTTGCATTGTGTGTGTATGCATGTGTATGTGTGTATATGTGTATGTGTATATGTGTGTATGCGTGTGTATGCATGTGTGTGTATGAGAGAGAATTATAAATGAATACTGGCAAACTGTGGGAATGAGTGGTGTTGAATTAATAAGGATTATTAAAATAGAAAGATAAACTTCAGTGAAAAACTTAACAGCATCTGAGAACTAAGAGTACTAAACTATTCCAGCAAAACTTTGAGGTTACGGACTGAAGCTAAAAAAAAATGTCTTTCAAAAGGTTCAACTGGGTTGGAGCTGGGAACTTATTAAATGAGCAAAGTGAAAGCATTCTTGATATTTTACTGGAGTCACAGTGGGAGAGGTAGAGAGAAAATATAAAGTCTTGATTGAGAAAATAGGCAAGCTATTTTTAAAATAAATAGTAGAGAAATATGTATATGAGTGAATAACAGAAGGAGGGAATAAGAAAGTTAAGTAGAACGTCCAAATTAATAAGCAGAAATGGAGTGAATACCAAATTTAACAAAACAATGAAATCGGAATTAAATATTTTTAGTTTTGGCTTCTGGTTACATGTCATTTGCTTTGTCTTGGTGTTCACTGGTTGCTCCAAAGATTACAATGGAAATATCTGCTCAACCATCTTAGTCTGTAGAGCTAATTTCATACCACTTCATGTAAAAGGGAGAAGCCCTCCAGCCACATAGGTCCTCCCACAAATCTTTATAATTATCTTACGTATCGCATTTTTACACATTAAAAATCCTTCAATTTTTTTCTTTTTTCAGTCATACGTATTTTTATAACCTCAAGAGGAAAAAAAACAGCCTTTTCTATGCACCCAGAGATTTGCATTTCGGTTGCTCCTCCTTCACTCCTGAAGACCCTTTCATTCTAAAGTTTTCCGCTGGCATTTCTTAGGGAGCAGTTCTATTGATGATGAATTCTCTTAGTTTTCCTTCATGTGGGAAAAAAATCTTTATTTTTCTTTCGTTCCTGATGGATATTTTCACTGGACACAGAATTCTGGGTGAACAGTTCATTTCCACCAGCACCTGAAGTTGATTCACTCTCTTCCAGTCTGCATGGTTTAGTCACTGTAATGATTGCTCCTTGGGCGGAATGTGTCAGTTGTCTCAAGGTGTCTTCACACTTATTTCTGTGTCTTTAGTTTCATCCATTTGACTCTGGTGTATCTGAGCGCAGCATCCTCTTCAGTTTGTCCAGCTTGTCTCATAGAGACACATCTTCCCACGCCTGTAAATGCCTGCATTTACTTCCCAGATGTGCAAAGTTTGGGGCATTATTTCTTAATGTGCTTTCTTCCCCTTTGTCTTCTCCTCTCATCCTAGGGCAACTGTGACATGTCGGTGAGACTTTCCGATATTGTTCCACGGGTCTCTGAGGCTCCTATCACTTTTTGTGTCTTGTCTTTGCTTCTCAGAGGAGATCACCTTCACGTTCACTTCTCTGTCTTCTCCACTATGATAGTGGATTCATACAATGAACTGTTCCATCTCAGATGCTCTATGTTTTAGTCCTAAAATTTCCCTCTGGTTCTTCTTCTAGATTTTCTTACTATACAGAGATCCCATTTTTCCATTTATTTCAAGAATGTTTACCTTGACGTCATGGAGGACAATTAGAAAAGATAACATAAAGACTATCTGATAATTTCAACATCCTGGCCTTCTCAGTGTTATAATCTGTTTGTTGTCTTTCTCCCTTGAAAACTGGTCACATGTTCCTGGTTCTTGGTGTAATAAGTAAGCAGACACTGATAATATTACATCATGTGATGCGTACCCTCTTATAATCCTCGTGTTGTGAAGACATACGGTAATTAGTACACTCATCCTACTGGTTGGACTGTAAAAGGGTATAAACGTCCGAAAACAGTTTAACTGTGTTATATAAAGTTAAATACAACCTAACATATAACCCAGCCATTTTACATCTACATATTTACATAAAAGAGTGAAAGCAAATGCCTTTGCAGACTTCTCTATGAATGTTCCTAACAGTTTTCATTAATTCCAAAAGTTAGAAGCAGCCCAAATTAACAGATGATTAAATAAGCAAAATGTGGAAATCCAGATAATGGGACAGAGAAGAAAGGAGCTAGTAGAGGTAGAGGGATATCAATACCATGATGCTGTGTGAAAGATGTCAGGCAAAAACCAGTGTATGCACTATGATTCCATTCATAAATTCTAGAACACTCAAACTAATTTATAGTAGCAAAATTCAAAACAGCATTTGCCTAAAGCTGGGGTAAAACAAGGGATAAGTTACTAAGAAACTCAAGGTCACATTTGCAGGAGATAGGAATGCTCCCTTATCTTGATTGAGAAAATGCTTTCACCAATGTATACACATATCTAAAGTGATCAAATTGTACACTTTAC
>RJWH01002329.1:181871-244366 GCA_004363575.1 Solenodon paradoxus
AAAAAAAAAAAAAAAAAAAAAAAAAAAACTCTAAGCTTACAAGAAACTCTCTAAAGTGATCACAAAAGGTTGGAAATAAATATACAAAGAGATACTGAAAATATATAAATAAAAGGAAAGTTGAATGGAGCATTTAAAAACCATACACTGTTATGAAAACATCAAACAGGTCAAAGAGATATTCTGCTAAAATAAAAACACACTATTATAAAAAAGGTACCACAGACATCAAATGACATAGCAGATAAATATGTAAAGCAGAAAGTACAGGAAATGCAAACGGAACTTAATAAAAATACAAATGGACTAGGAAGATTCAATATACTTCTTTAGGAAATGGATAGACCCACTAGGTAAATAAGAAGTATCTCCAGGCAGGCACTGAAGAACACTATCGATAAACTGAGTAGTACAAACAATAAATGTGTTATCCACACACACACATATATGGAGAACCATGCGGCTCCAAATAGAAAACATACATTTTTGTCTTATGTCCACTGAACATTTATCCAAAAATGGATTGTTTACTTTGATTAGATTAAAAATAGGTACTCAATAAAACAGCTGAGGCCACATTTCCAATTTCATAATAAATTTCATAATAAATTAGAAATAATAAACTGAACATTTATCAAAAAATAGATACTTTACTTTGATTAAAAATATACTCAATAAAATAGTTTAGAGGCCGCATTTTCCACATTTCCAATTTCATAATAAATCAGAAAGATAAATATGTTCCTTAAAGTAATGGTCAGGACTTTTCTGAGGTGGTATTTTAGTAATAATAATAGTAATAGTAATCATCACTGACTACTACTCAAGGCTAGCCTTATAGGAAGGAAATCTGAGATCAAATGCACCTCTGCCACTGACTGCGACATTGGGAGGTTATAGAACCCTTCTGAGATTCCAGCTCCTCTAACAGTGATCCTGCCCACCCTATAAACTTCAAGGAAGTTATTGCTAACAAGGACCTATTGAGATATTAAAATTAAGACATTTTTCCCATTATAAAATGTCATTCAAACAGGGTTTCTCTGAGAAAATATGTTCAAGTGGCAATCAGTTGGACTCACAAAAAGACTTTAAGGGGGAGAATATTTCTTTAAGGAGAAGTATTTCTTTCTATATTAGGTTCTTACCTGTACAGGTATGCAAAGATTGCTTTATATAAAAAATTAAGACCATACATACTTAATAGTAGCAGCTGAAAAAACTAAGAATGACAATTTGTTATTAGCTTACAACTAATAAGGAGAAAAAGTTCCTCAGATAGGAACTACTTAAATATTTGATGACTAATAAATTAAATGTTAATTAAATACTTCAGTGATTTTCTTCCCTGACCAGCATATAATTAACATTTAATTTGTTATAAAATATTTAAAGTTATGAAATATCCTATGTCTCCATCGTCAAATCATCTTGGGACAATGTGTCAAGGGTATAAGAGGTTAGACTGGCATTTATACCTCAGGAGACAACATAAAAAGTGCCTCTTGTGACTTTCTCACATAAAGAAATTGAGAATGAGATAAGGAGAATTTCATTGCCAATTGAATTTAGCCAAGTAATTGAAAAGTCTGTGATATTAGGGAGTAAAGGAGGAATTAGAAATGAGGCACCCATCTAAAACTATCATGCCACGAGTGTTGACTACCTCAACGATAAGTAGGAAACATGATTTAAAAGTCTGGTTAAAAAGGACACATCATTTACTGTGGCCTCTTTGAACCTGAAATACATCTGGAAGAATGAGCATTAAGGGGTAGCAACGCAAGGGGTGCCCTGAAGGCCAGGTCCTGCTCTCATCTTCCTCCAAGAGATAGTATGAAAGCCCCAGAGAGAAATGCATTTTCCCCACATTCCAAATTGACCCTGGAAGGTCCCTGCACCTGGAATGATAACAAGGGAAGTAGAGCTGAGGGGCAGAGGGAGCTGCACGGAGACATTCAGTCAGGAGGGAGGATCTGGGGAATGATCATGTGTATTGTGAGTGTTTTAACGAGGACCATACAGAATAATCATTGAAGAAAGAGAAAGAACTTCTCTTGTGAATCATCAGTTGAGCTATGTGATAAACCAGGCTAAGGGTAATCTGAGAGAAGTTTCTCCTGACACTCTACTACTACATTGAAGGAAACATGTGAGTTCCACTTCCAAAGACCGTGACTTGGGATGCAGTCTCTCCCCGCTGACCCTTCAGTGCCCTTGTTCAGTGATTCAGAGTGTAACATGTTCTCTCAGAGGTGAGATATGCATGTGGCATTCACACTAGACACTAGACCTCATCCTGCACAAGGACTGATTCCAAATGGTTGCCAAACACCCTAAATCTGTCATAACAAATAGAGTAGGATGGCAACCTACGCAAACTCCCTTACCTGGCTACCCTCTTCCAGTTGGTGTTCAAAGAGTCTTATTCCATCTCAGACCCCAGGTCCCAAGGAATGCACTCTGTTTGGTACAATGAATGCCAACCATGGAAATCTTATTCCTCTTATCAGTGAACCATAATTGATTTAGGAACAAAGAGGAACCTAATTCCTGCCAAAGAAATCAGAAGAGATATCTACTGGGACCTCCCTCAGATGGAGAACCTAGAAGAGACAGTCCTCATAATCTGCTTGTGGTTGAGTCTGTAGTGGGCTGACCATACAGTTTTAAATGGACAACACCATTTTTTCATATGTCCCAACCATCTTGTCATTTTAATATAAACATCAATTTTGCCCCATTTTTAATAAGCCAGGGCCATCTTTAACACAGGGTAAAGGGGACAGTTGAGCTGCCCCAGATCCAGTCTATTGAGGGGGATCCCAAAAGCAGCTGCCTTTTGCCCCACTTTGAAGACAATCCTTGCCAGTGCTGACTATGGTGAGCCATGACCGCTACTGCTGTTCCTGCCCGCTGTGAGGAAACAGGAGCCACTTGGGAAGAGGAGCCTCACCACACATATATCCCTGACGTCAGGTCTGCAGCAGATAGGTCAGGTGCCAGAGACGTTTTCCTGTCGGAACAGCTCTCCGCTACGGCAGTGAACTCTGCTGAGCCCACCCCAGTGAGGAGGCTCTTCACATCCCCGGACTGGCAGGGCGCATCAGTGTCATCCATAATTATCATCCTCAGAAAAAAGAGTCCATTAATGATCTGGGCTGGAACCAGGTCTGAATACTAATGAAAGGGTGGCCTTCTAGGATATTAATTAGGGGTGACACTTTCAGGGCAAGCTTGACTTTCCTTCCTAGGATTCCAGTTGCGACCAGGCACTGGGTGTGAGTGAAATGAAGATTAGAGTAAGAAAGGAGCAGAAGGAACTGTGGAGGATTAAAAAAAAAAAAAAAAATGCAAAGGGACCACAAGAAGAAATCAGTAAGGATTCGATATTGAAAGCCTGAAGTAATTCAGGTCCCTATTACCAGGTGTCCACTGCCCTCTCCTTGTCACTGGAGATTTAATAAAAGTGACTCCATCCTCCTTCCCTGTGTTCGTGGACAGTCTAATACTCTCCCTAAGATTGTGGCAAATCTCCAGGGTTATGTTCTCAAGGATTTTCATTTCTGAATGAGATGCTTCGCCTGCATTTCTGGCATCCGATCCTCCTGCTTCTCTTCTTAAGACACAAAATGTGGCTGTGAGACCAGGGGTTTTGGAAACACCTGGTAGCTTGTTAGTGATGGCAGATCTGGGGTCCCATCCCAGACCTAGTCGATGGAAGTCTGCAAGTTTAACAAGTGACCTGCAGAGCGTTTTGAGACGTTCTGCCAACCTCCGTGCTGACAAGGTAGATGCAGAGCTCGGTCACTCCTTGATTTTGCCCCCAAGCCTGGTAAGGACAGACCTTATTATAGACTGGGGGCCAACAGGCATTTTCACAGAAGAATCCCACTACCCTCTACTTCATTATTAGCCAGCCCTGACTTGAAAGTTCTCAGGCCACCCTGATTATCTCTCGCCCTCAAATCTCACACAGGGTGATTCGGTTCCTCCTGCTGACCTAGCTCTGGGCTTTTATTTACATTCAAAAGAGCTACCTCATTGATGTCCATTAATCAAACAAAGGTTTGTCTACCCTGGAGCTCAAACTTGGAGACCCAGAAACTCTTGCAGAAGGTTTTGGGAGTCTCATGGTTTCTCTCTCACCCTCCTTCTGGCCTCTGTGAGAAGGAAGCAGTACAGACATATTGTTTTCCCTCCACCATGAACTATGTCCTCCCCACTGGTCCTGAAAAGCAGAAACTGCTGCAGTCACTTTGGATTTTGAAACCAGTTCCTTTTCATCTTGCAGTACCCAAAACTCAATTATTCATTGTAAAGCAAGATAAGAATAGCTGGGGTCATTCGAATCCACAGAGTGTAAACACCATATGTCAGCCACTACGCTCAGATGTTTTGCCAGAATTACAGGCAGAGAATGAAAATTATTCCAAGAACACATTCTAACTGGTTTCCTTTTATGTGATCAGTCTCTCTTGTCAGGATGAGCTCTTATCTTCAATGGAGCCACCTCTCACACCCTCCCTCCTCAGTTGGGTCACTGGTTTGTCTTGTGGGCCTAGCGATGTTCTCTGACAGCATCTTCCTCACAAATTCCTGGCTGCAGTGTGTGCTGCCTCCATTTTTCAGTCTTATTCTATAGACTCAATGGAATTCTTTGCAGCTGGGGGAAAAAAATATGAAATTGTGCCCTTGGCAACAACCTGGGTGGAACTGGAGGGAATCATGTTAAGGGAAATAAACCAGTAAGATAAAAGAGAAGCATGGGCTGGTTTCACGAATATGTGGAATCGAAGGAAACAAAACAAGCAGACAGACAAATCTCAACAAAAATTGTAGGACACAAGACTGTGGCTGCCAGGGAGGTAGGAGTTGGGAAGGAAGGAGGGACACGGTGGTGGCGAAGGGCAGGGCACAGGGACCCTGGTGAGGTGGGTGTGGTGTGAAAGGCATGCAGACTGAGGTGCTGTTTCAATATCCTTAAGTGCATATATACATGTATGTATGTGTGTGTATGTATATATATATATAAATATATATATACATATTTACATTTATATATTTATATACTTTCTAAATCTTATTTTTGGTGCCTCAGGATCCGGAGACCAGAATCACGGAATATCATCCGACGTACTGAGCAGGGTGAAAGGAAAGAGGCTCCGCCGCCTCTGGGTGAAATGGAAACAAGACAACGCTCCACACGGAAGACTAGAGGTACAGGCTGGGTAGGTGGCCTGCATGGCTGACAGACATCAGAGTAACGTGTTTTACAATGTACATGGACAGCAGCCTCTAACAGGTACTAGGCAACTTTAATCAACAGTAGAGTTGATTTATTTTTTTAAGTTTAGGGTTCAATTAAGTATGACAAATATTCAAATCAACAACTGCTGCTCTTTCTGTACCTACTAGTGCAGGGCACTGTCTGGGGTCCTGAGAAAGCTTGAATAATTGCAAAATGGTTGCTGCCTTCAAGGCATATAGTCACTGGACAAAGTTAATTGGAATGTAATCTGGTAAATCCTAAAGCAGATATAAATATAGAGCATCATGCATAAGCACAGAAGAGAACTCCTCCTGTTCTGGACAATCAAGGAAAGCTCCAGAAGGAGGTTAGCACCTGAAAAGAGAATTTTCTGTTCTACTCTTGCAGAGACAGATGTTCTAATCTCCTCACACCTTTCAATGTGAATGTGCTCATGTTAGGGACTCTGATATCACATAAATCTCCTGGAATCTTGGTATCAGAGTATGAAAAACAGAGAGACCACCAGAGAGGAACGCTGAGGTGGGGAGCTAGAGAAAATGATGGCACACTGGGAACCTCTACCTTAAAACAATTTGGAAGGTGATTACAACACAACAGTTCAAGGGAGATTGACTTTGTAAATTACTATTCAAACCAAGACACCCCTGAGAGTTAAAGAGGGATACTGGTAATAATCCCAAGGCCTAAAAACTGAGACTGCCCTGGTGAACTGGTAACAGGGCTGCTCTAGCACAAGATCCTATTTCCAGTCCTCTGGCATCTCAATCTGTTCAGGCTGCTGCAGCAAAATACCACAGACTGAGCAGCTTATAAACAACCAAACTGATTTCTCACAGTTGTCGAGTCTGAGCCACCCAAGAGCAAGGAGTCAGCAGATGTGGTGTCTAGTGAGGTCCCACTGCAGCTCACAGATGGCCACCTTCTCACCGTAACCTCACATGGCAGAAGGGACACGGGGGCTCCTGTGATCTCTTCTCTAAGGGCACTAAATTCCAGAGCACTCCACCCTCATAACCTCCCCCACAGCTGCCTCCCAATGCTATCCCACTGGGGTTAGATTTCAACACAGGCACTTCGGAGGGACAGACATTCAGTCCACGGCATCTGCTAAAGAGCAAATACCCCCCCACTAGCCATTGCTCTGCCTACACTATGCTAAGGATGAACCAACTGTTTGTGATGGATTTTGAGAAATACTATCCTAAAATCTGAGATGAACTTTTGACGTTCAAAATAGGCAATTTTTCAATAGTGAGACAACAGTCAGTCATATCTGAATGGATCGCTACTTGCAACAGGATGCGATGGAAGGAAAGAGCTGGGAGAGACACTGAAGAAACTGACTCCAAGTCTCCTGGGCTCCAACGGTCTCCAGTCTGAGCCCCGTAAATACCTACCCTCCTCCTCATCCATGGGACAGAGGCAGAGGAGCAAAGGTCAGTTGGAGGCTACTGCAGTAGGTCAGCAGAGACTACAGGCAAGAAATATGGAATGGATAAGGCTCAGCAAGTCAGGACAGGAATCCAGACTCTCTCTGGTCCCCAGAAAGGTGATAAATAAAGCCTAGTCACAGCCTTGAGTTCACAAAGGTTCTGCCTGGAGAGACCTAAATCACAAATCCGGTCATGGTGCTGGGGCACTGGAGGCCGGAACAGTATCAAATACAATGCGGACTTGACGCACACTTAAAATATGTGCTTAAAACAATGAGTCCTTCCAAACAACAGCAGTGGTGGCTCACGATTATCGAATAATATTTCAGTCATTGTTCTGAGAGCTTCATAAGTCACTGTATTTTCACAATCACTTTAAGTGATATTATTGTACTTCGCATTTGCCCTTGAGAAACTGAGGTCCTGAGATATAAGCTATAAGGTCTAGGAGGATACAGGAAGCAGTATGTCTCGCATGGCTTTGTTTTTTTCTTTTTTCTTTTCTTTTTTCTTTTTTTTTTTTTTGGCAGTTTTCTTTAAAGCTAGATTTAGGCAGATGAGAAATATAGCTCTTTAAAGGCAAAGCCACCTACCTAAGAAACATAGGAGGGAGAATTTCAGATGACCCTGGAGTTGTCTCTGGTTAATAAAATAAAGACCAGCCTTCCAGAAATGGTCAGAATATTGAATGTCTGTTGATTTGCATGATGCTGAGTCGGAAGCATTATTCAGTGTTAACCTTAATTAACACAGTAACGGTGTAGCTCACCTAGAACTAGTGACGATGGGAGAAGCACACGCTTCTGTTCCTCAGAGAGGAGCAGTCACAGAGGGAAGTGGGGAAGGGACCTTCTAATAGACAATCCGGTCTCACGAGGAAAGTTCATGGCTTCATCGAGAAAGCTATTGCCAAGAACCAAAGACAAATTCAAAGATCACTAGGCCCTGGAGCCCTAAAAGGAGATTTACCACTCAGCATCACAGACCATGATTTGATAACCTGCTTCTGAGGAACATCAGATTATTGTCTAAGCGCATTCCAATAAACTAGAGCTCCTGTTTGCCTCAGGATGGATGTCTTTAATTTTGAACGCTACCACTCGCAATTGTTTATCATGAAAGTGTTTAATAATGTAATGTGGCTGCAATCTGGGGGTGCAGCAGAGCGAGGGGCAGCGGTAGCATCGATGACTGGGGAAGAACTCTCAGCAGGAGCAGGCCGGGAGATAAAGGGAGGCCTGAGTAGGGGAAAGCCAGCAGAGGAAGCCGAGAATCAAAGACCCTGAACTGCGGCCCCTTTCTCAGACAAGTCCCTTCAGAGGAACGTGTGATGTATGTGGGAAGTTTCTCTATCACCCAGAGGTCCAAAGATAAGCTTTTGGCAACAGATTTGGCGTGGTTCTGTGGGAAATTCATGTCAGTGGTGTGATGCTTCCACATCAGATTTCGAATTAATTTTTTATACAAAATAACTTTAATTTTTAAGGGAGGAAATCACGCAAAAATACCCATGGTCGATGAAATAAAATGGCTTGAGAATGTTTTGTAAAAGGCGGAGAATCAAGTCACAGCACATTTATATTAATGCCGGGAATTCGATTTCCTGGTACCACAAGTTAGGACTATGCTTCCTTGTAGAACCAGAGAGAATAGATTGTAGTTACTGTTTGTTAGAAAAGCTTGGCAGGGTCTGTCCCTGTCCCTTCTCCAAAGAGACTGCCTATCTGCAACGAGAGAGAAAAGCGTGTAACATCTATAGATTCTTGTTAACAGCAGTAGCATAGAAAAATCTCCCTTGTTCTCCCCTTTTGACACACGGGCTTCTATAAATAAAATGGGAGAAGCTGAGCCTTTTGTAAACTAAAGAAGACAAACTAAAATTGTGACTAGATGTCAACTGGACCAGCAGTTCCAGGCCAGGTTAATGTCGTAAAAGGAATCGGCCTCAGTCCTTTGCGAGAACAGCTGCAGATTTTCACCAGGCTGTCTGCTGGGGGAGAAGGAGGACTGGATGGGATGCAGTCTTTGTAAAAAGCCTGTAGAAAGAGCATCTCAGTGTGACAGTGAGAAAGCATAATCGTTCTCTATGTGTCTTAAGCAGCTGCATTCTATGAATCTGTAATTCAGAGACGGGACAGCCTCCTCGCCACAAAGGGGAGAAGCGTTAGAGGCAGTCACTACCTAGGAGGCTGCAGCAGGGGGCACTGTCAGCAGAAATGATCCCAGGGGTTTGGGCTGGAATTCTCAGGCCAGGCTCATGTGAACTGGGGTGTTTTCAGACTCTCCAGGGATACCAGAGACTGACGACTCCTGGTCCTCTCGTCCTCTTCTGTGAGGAGCTGAATCTTGACTCAGCCGATGGCATATCCAAACACAAGGACAAGGGAAGGGCACAGAATAAGGCTGGAAGGTAAAGACGGAGCTCAGGCCAGGTTAGAGTGCCTCAAGTGTTGAGGGTCCACACAGTGACCACTTCAGAGGCAAATGTGAAAAATTGCCCAATGCAAAGGCACAGGGTGGTAACTAAACGATGCAGGGAGGTGCTATAGAGGTAAGAACATAGGTCCAGTCAATTTCGTAGATGAGGACTTGGGTGGGGGCTGCAGAATAGGATGGTTGGTTGATTTGTTTATGCTACAAAGTTTCTTCCTAAGCATCAAATCAATAACAAGAACAAAGGAAAAAAATGTAGACCATACTCGTGTTAATGATCCTGAAGGTAACTGATACTAAACTGATATTCTCACCATAAACGACAGCAAAACTGGAGCAAACGTATGAAGCATATGTTTTCAGACACTGGACAGTACGCAGCACATAAATCGGCGGGTGATACCTGAGGTCAACCCTAGGAGCACCCTGGCTGTCTGAATGAAAGCAAGCTCTGAGCCCCAGATCATGGAGGTAAATTCACAGAGACAATGGATTTATTACCTGGACAGTCAGAGCTCAGAGATCAGGACCTCAGGGAAAGGGACTTTGTGGAGCCCTGGAATAGGAAGAAGAGAACTTCACAGAGGGAAAGAGCAAAAAGTGTGCTAAGAGATCTGCTTAATGCGTTGAACAAAGATGAAGCTGCACGCAGACAGGGTGAGACTAGATGACGCGTCACTGGGACTAGTTACTGGGATGGACATCTGTGCACTGAGTGGATGTTGCAGAGGTCAGAGAGTGCATACAGAGACACGGTGTTCCAATCGGTCAACGTGTAAAAAACCTCACTGCGCACTCCAAGCATTCAACTGAGACCTCAGAAAAGCCACAAACAAGCTGCCTTATTCTAGCCAGAGGTAAAACCTACTATAAACCTATCTTAACAAAACTTAAAAGTATGTCTTGAAATCATCAAACCAATTCTCCATTAAATTAACTGCCTGACAGACTAAAACCCAGCACTCCTTATGACAACAAAAGCCAAGCATTTTAAAATGTAGCATCCACAATGTCTAACACACAGTCAAAAATCACCAGTCAAGAACTATTAAGGTCCATAATTAAAAAAAAAAAAAGAGAGAAAGAAACAGATTCAAAGATACTGTAATTAGCAAACAAATACTTTAAACAGCATGTATAAAACTTGGGAATTTAAAAGAAAAGACTGATCAAATGAAACTGATAAGGAATCTCAAGAATAAGTGGATTCTAGATAAAGATGGAAATGGAAAGTATATAACTTAGATAACTTAGATGAAATTTTAAAATGCATCAAATGGACAAAACAGCAGACTTGACACTGGAAAATAAAGATCAGTGAATATAAAGATACTTAAAATTACCCAAACTGAAGCACAGGGCTGGGGGAAGGATGGTGATTAAAATAATGAATAAAACCTCAGTGACTAGAGATAAAATTAAGCAATCTAATGAAAATGTGATTGAATTTCCAGCAGAAGAGAGGAGACGAGATTGCTGTGAAAGGAGGGAGGGAGGGAGGGAGGAAGGAAGGAAAGGAAAGAAAAAGGAAAAAAAGAAGTAAGATATCTGAAGAAATAATGAGTAAAAACTTTCCAAATTTGATGAAAAACATTAACCCACAGCTTGAAGAAGTTCAACACACCACAATCAAGATAAAATAAACCTCAAATAAACTTCAAGAAAAAAGAATAATAAAATAAACTTCACATAATCTCAACCATAGTTAAATTTCTGAAAGTCATTTATGAGAAAAAATGCAGTCAGACAAAAATATACATGAAACATTATGAATTATCACTGACCTCTCATCAGAAATAAGGTAAGCCATGAAAGAACTGACATATTTAAAATGCTGAAAGGAAAACTAAACATTGACAATCTCAAATTCAGTATACAGTGAAAATATTACTCATCAATAAAGGTACAATAAAGACATTTTCAGCGAAATAAAAATTGAGATAACATCACTAGCAAGGCTGCCAAATGAGGAATTTTTAAGGAACCTCTTTCAACTGATGTAAATTAATGGCATTCATGAATGATAACAAAGTAAATAGGAACAAATGGGAAGATATACATATATTTCAATAAAAAGACTCAACATCATAAATATCTTAATTGAGCTAACATCTAACTGTTCTGCAATCCTAACAAAAATACCAATAGAATTGTTTTCTACAGCTAGACAACTTTTAAATGATAAAGTTCATTTGGAAAAAAGAATAATAAAAATCAGCCAGAAAAATTAGAATAAAACAAGAGAAAAGGGAGAGGCTAGTGTATAAGATATTAAAGCATATTATAACCCTTTAAAATTAAAACAGCATAATACTGAAATTCTTGTCATAATAGTCTAGAAATGGACCTAAGTGCACATGATAATTCAATATATGAAAAAAATGGTATCTCAAGTCATAAGGAAAAGATGACTTTTTAATAAATAATTGTGAGACAAATACATAACCATTTGAAAAAAAATAAAATACAATTGAATTCATCCTCACACTCCCACCAAGATAATTTCTAAATTAATCAGAGATTAAATAATTAAAAATGAAATCACATAAGAACTAAAAGATATAGGTATACTCCTTTTAACTTGGAAAGAAGGAAAATCTTCCTAGATGGTAAGTTTCAGAAGTAAGAAAAAGAAAGACTGATGTATTTGACTACATAAAATGTTTAAAAAATGAAACAGACACCCACAAACAAATTCACAGATAAGGATATGTTTCATAAGCATGAAAAGCTAGTTCCCCACTCCTAATCAGAAAAACACATATTAAAACAACACTGCTATACGATTTCTCACTTATCTCCTAACAAAACCCCTGAGTCTAATCCTGTGAAATTTGGTGGCCATACAGGTAGACATTTGTTCTTATTCTTACCTGGCAGATATTCAAAAGGGCAGACACTAGTAAAATTACATGTACCCATTGCCTTTCCTGAACTTTAGTTATATCCTGAATTCTACTTTTATCTGGAAACATTTTAGAGACTCCTTTCACACAGGGTAACAGAGCTGGCTCTCCCCTCCTCCCCATATTTGCCAGGTAGAGAGGTAATCCTGCTGTTTGTTTCCTCTAGGAGCACCGGACAGTGGAAAGGAACTTTTAGCTCTTCCCAAAAACTCGTGTCCAGAAAAGCTTTCAAATGCTGGCTGACTAGGGATACATCCCTGAACTTATCAAGGCAGCAAGCGCCATTAAAACAAACACCTTGAATTTTCCAGTTCCTCCCACTTCTCCTGGAAACGATGGAATCTCGCTAACAGCAATGGAGGAGATTCAGGCAGGAGAAGACAGTGAAAGACATCCCATATCAGGGGTCTGAACACGATGGCCTGTGGGCCAAATGCAGCCCAAGACAGCCCATTTTTGTAAACAGAATCTTGCAGAAGATCGGCCGCTCATTTCATGCACATGCTGTTTATGCTACAATGATAGTTAAGAAGTTGCAATACCCACTGGACACCAAACGCGAAATATTTACTATTGGCCATTTATAGAAAAAGAGCACTAAGACCCATTCTCACGTAAAAAAGAGGATCTGAATTTTGCAAAATTTGGGGACGGTGCAGTCCTGGGAGCAGGTCTCGGTAAGTCGATCCCTCTACTATCATGCCATCAGCAAACAAGAAAGAGTTAGGAGTCTGAAACTGCCAGACAAAGCAGAGCGATGCAGCCTGCAGAACTAGGGGCAGTGTCTACAGATGTGCCAGTCACAGCTCCGAGACCCGCGATGGCTCCCAGCCTCCCGATCCTGGGGGAGACTTGAGACCCGCATTCTGAACACTTAGCTACCATGATAACTGAGTGAAACCAACTACAATTTACAAGAAATACTCTTCTCTCCAAAGTATCAGGCATGTAACTCCATCCCAGCTGCCAGCAATAACCACAAATACAGACATGGGACCTGGAGAGTGAGAGGACTCCGAGCAGCAGATGACCCGGGACAGGGGAGCTGCAGCCTTTTCTTTGAGCTCGGTGACTGAGGCAGACAGTCTTTTCTCCTTCTGTTCTTCTTGGCACACCCTCACATCCAGGACGGACAGCTCCGGGGACACGTGCCCCCTGCTCGGCAGGCAGCAAGGAGTCTCAAACTCCCTCTGATCAACTTCTCCTACCTCTCCTACCCACTGACCCCATTCTCCAGGACAAAGCCCCGCAGCAGGTCCGGTCTACTCGGGGCTTTCTGCTGCTGCTGCTGCTGCTGCTGCTGCCCGCGCTCCACTTGCACCAGCGCACGAGACTGCATGTGCGGGAGCGAAGAGCCTAAGGGCTACATGGCTGAGCACCACTGATGGGAACTTGTGCCCATGGAGGTGCTACCCTCCTGGAGATACGCTCTGTAGTTCCTCCATGACAGGGCCGCTGCTCTGGGGTCTCAAACTCTGTGGAGCCCGTGCGTGCTGCTTTCTAAGTGGCTCAGGCAGGACCTTCAAGCCATTTGAACCTAAATAGCAATTTGACATTTTTCACGAGTTCTCAGCCCCTTTGTTGAATCCCCTCTACCAACTGCAAGAAGACCCAGGCTCATCATCGTAATGGCTTCTCTAACATCTCTGACTGGTGTGTAAACAACTCATTAGACTCTGCAGAGTCTAAGCCCACCCACTTCTCAAAATGCAGTTGCTAACAGGGTCACAGCAGCAGGAGACCTCCGGCTGGCATTTCCAGATCCCCTGTACCCGGGTGAACGCATGAACCTCTCCATCTACTTCAGGAGCAAGGACCGAGAGTCACATTCCTCCCCCTTCACCCTGTACCTGTGATCAACAAAGCACCACCCAGCACTAAGGTCTTTAACAGTGATAAATCACAAGGGCAGATATAAAGGTTCCCCACTACTGAAAACACCCCTGCTTTAGTAGTTTATGTAGAGCTCATACGTGTGCGAGTGCGTGCGTGCGTGTGTGTGTGTGTGTGTGTATCTCCCACTCCCCTTAGACAATCCTCCTGTGTCCATCAACCCACATCACCTGGCGTCTCCCTGTGCACCGCTATCTTTCTTGTCTCCTAAGAATCACAGGCCTGAGAAAGAGGTGGGTAATTTAGAAAAATAAAACTAAAGCAAGCCCCTACCCTAAACTTGTGATACAGAAGCATTGTCTCAAAAACAAAAGAAAGGCTTTACTTACCAACCTGCAAAACTAGCAGAATCAACACATACAAAACCTTGCAGATAATAGAAAGATGTCTGCGACTTCAAATGCAATGGCAGAAGCACTTTCCATCAAACACCATGAAAAATCACAGTAATACAGAATCGCAAGAGAAAAAGAGCTTTCTAGCAACTGAACCCAAAGATAAAAGAATCTACACTCTAAATAATAAAGGATTCAAAACTGTTTGTTATGAAGAAACTCAGTGAGCTACAAGAAACCTCAGAAAGGCAATTTTTTAAAAGGCAATTCAATGACCTCAGAAATAAAGGTAAAAAACAGAAAAGACACTTTACCAAAGAGACTGAAATTATAAAAAGAAATGAAACAAATTCTATAACTGAAGAATTCAATAAATGAGATGAAGAATGCAAATGAATGCACTAGAAACAGAGCAGAGTAAATGGAAGACAGAATTAGAGAGCTGGAAGATAGGAACCTAGAAATGATACAGGTGGAAGAAGAGAACTAAGTTTTTCAAAAGTGAAGAAACCATATTCAAAAACACAGCATAGGAATAATGAGTATTCCATAAAGAGGAGAGAAGAAGGAGACAGAGTTTACTTAAAGCAATAATAACTGAGAACTTGCCCAGACTGCGCAAGGAACTAGCTATGAAAGTCCATGAAACTGATAAAACACATTATCATCTCAAATGCAAAACAACCCTCTCTAAGACACATTATGTTAAAATTGTCGAAAATTAATATAAAGATTTTTAAAAGGAGTCAAGGATAAAAAGACAGTAACCTATAAAGCAACTCCCATAGAGCTATTGTCAGATTTCTCAACAGAAACTCTACAGTCCAGAAGAGAGTAAAATAACATATTCAAAATACTGAAAAATAAAAACTGTTCACCAAGAACACATTATACAGCAAAGCTATCCTTCATATGGAGAACCAATAGTTTTCCCTGACAAACAAAAGGTAAGGAGGGTTTACTCCACTAGATTGGCCTTAGAAAGAAATGTTTAGAGGAACTCTTCAAGCTAAAATGAAAAGAAAAAAAAAGTACACAGAACTCTAAGGTGAAAAATAGTAATTTAGAAGTATAAAGCTGTAACTATTTTTAAATAGTATATTAAGCTCTTATAAGCATAAAAGTTCAAAGGAAAAGAGCACTGAAAACAACTATTGCTCCTGAAACTTAGAAATGAAACTGCAATATAAAGAGAGATAATTTGTGACAGCAAAAATATAAAAAGGGAGAAGTAGAAAGGTGAAAATTTTATAAACAAAGGGAGATAAACTGCTATCACCAAAAAGGGACTATGTTAGCTGAGGATGATTTTGTTAGCCACAAAGCAAAAATCTAGAGCAGACTTGAGAAACATAAAAAAGGAGAGACTGAGCAAATCACTGTGGAAAACCACCAATTTACAAAGGTAGAAACAGAAAGAAAAATTTAAAATGGAGAGACAAAATAACCAAAAGCAAAAGATAAAATGACAGTAGTAAATCCTTACATAGCAATAATGACCCTAAATGTAAATGAATTAAACTCACCAATCAAAAGGCACAGAGTCGCTCTATGGATTAAGAAGAAAAATAGAACCAACTATGCTGTCTACAGAAGACTCATTTATGTTTCTAAAGACACATATAAGCTAAAGTGAAAAGATGGAAGATGAGATTCCAAGCAAGTGAAATCCATAGGATGACAGGCCTAGTCATATGTTTATCAAACAAAATAGACTTTAAGTCAAAAAATGGCAACAAGAGACAAAGAAATTCATTTATAAAATGATAAAAAGGTTAGCACAGCAAGATAAAACAATAGCAAATATATATGATCTCAGCATCCAAGAAACAAAATATATTCATCAAACAAGAATAGATCTTGAGGGAGAATTAATACAATAATTGTATGAGACTTCAATAACTCACTATCAGCATTAGATAGATCATCTAGACAGAAAAATCAATAAACACTTGGACCAAAACACACTTTAGAACAAATGTATTTTTTAAAATGTATACAGAACATTCCATCCAACAGTAACAGAAAAGACATTCTTCTCAAATGCACATGGAACATTCTCTAGGAGATATCAAATAACAGACCATAATGCAAATCTTAACAAATTTAAGAAGACTGTAATCATACTAATTATCTTCTATGATCTACTGAACTAAAAGTAGAAGTCAAGAAGAAAATGAGAAGATCTACAGATACAAGAAAACTAAATAACATATTTCTAAACAACCATTGAGTCGAAGAAAAAAATCGAAAGGTAAATTAAAATTTATCTCAAAACAAATGAAAATGGAACTATAACACATCAAATATAGTGTGGGTTGCAGTGAAAGAAGTTCTAAGAGGAAAGTTTAGAGCAATAAAAACATATATTAAGGACTTATAAAGATCTTAAATAAACAACCTAACTATGTATAAGGAACTAGAAAAAGAAAAATTAAGTCCAAAGTTAGCAAACGTAAAGAAATAATAAAGATCAGAGTGGAAATAAATGAAATGGAGGCCAGAAAAACAGCAAAAAGTATTAATAAAACTGAGACCCGAATCTTTGAAAAGATGAAAATTTCACAAATCTGTAGCTAGACTAATAGAAGAGTCCAATCAAAATTAGAGATTGAAAAAAAAGTTACAACTGACATTACAAAAATACATAGAATCATACGAAGCTACTATATACCAATTAAAATAACTTAGAAGAAATGAATACATTTCCAGAAACACAAAGACTACCAAGTCTGAATCCAGAGGAACTAGAAAACACAGACACTTATCTAATCTGATGTAACCTAATCTCAATAGTCATGCATATATTTTATTCAACAATGAGTAAAAAGATTAGATTAACACAGAAAACTACTAGACCAGATAGCTTCACTAGAGAATTTTACCAAACATTTAAAAAATTAACACCAAAGAAACGCTTTCCAAATATCAAATAAGAGGAATATTTCCTGACTCATTCGACATGTTTTTACTTTGACACATTTATATATTATGATTGCTGATATAGTAAAATGTCTAACATTACAGTGTTACAGTACAATATTACTCTCTACACTTATGTGTGCATTAGAGCTCTATTTTTTACTATTCATTACAACTTTATAACCTCAAATACCATCACTCTTATAATCTCACATCCACTGGTAATCACTATTTTACTCTCTTTTTAGAGGCTTAATAGTTTTAGATTCCACATGTAAATCGTATCATACAGTGTTTGTCTTTCTCTGACTTGTCTTACTTAGCATAATGTGCTAGAGCAATTTTAAGCAAGAAAAAGAAAAGACATCCAAATCAGGAAGGAAGAAGTAAAAATGCGTTGCCATTAACCCCCGGCGTGATTGCGTCTACAGCTCAGTCACAGAGGAAAAGAGGTCACCACGCTTAACACCTCTGATGGGTCCTGCAGATGTCATATAATCATCCATGAACCAATCACTGAGTTGAATGGAGTCAACTGCAACCAACAATGTCTTCAGTGGCTCTATCAAACAGGCTGACCCCACAAGCCTGGTCACATGCTCCTATGGGCTTGGGGGTCAGGCCCACTGAATCACTCAGATCAAGGAAGGTGGACCCAAAGGAAGAGATATGGCACAGGCTACATACACCCACTTAACTGGCCCCAACCCTAGACTCAGTGCAGAGACAAGGGGGGGATTAGAAAGGTCAGTATTAATAGCTGCCCATGTAGTCATACCGAGACACCAGTTCTCCTTTTCCTCACTTACACCTGCATAATCACTGTGTCAGGAAGCTGACAGCACACTCCCGAATCTGCAATCCTTTTAACCAGCTTCTTACTGTCTGAGGATGGATGTCTCCTGTGGACACTTGTATGGGACTCCTCTGAGAACTCAACTCACCCAGCATTTTCATTGGGCCATGGGCTCTGAACATCTTCTTGACGGTTTGTCTGAATGGTCTGGTGCACATTTGCTCTGAGGCTCAGGACAAGTAGTCTCGGGCTCGTTTCTTTCATGCAACTCTCACTGCTCTTGAGAGGCAACCTCAGTCCTTGTGTCTCACTCCTGACGCCGAACCCCAACAGCGAATGACAATAATAACCAGGAGTGAGGGTATGCAATGGAGAATAAGCACAGAGACTCGGAAACCAAAGCTGGGAAGCAAATCCTAGCCTGTCCCTTCGTGGCTCTGAGCTGCTGAACAAGTTACTTAACCTTCTGTGCCCAAGTTCCTCCTCTTGGACATGCGGATTACTAAGACCGACACACTGCGTTGTGCATTCGAGGTGCAAAGACAACGCACGTGCTCAGAGTCTCCGGGCACAACCCGGGAGGCAGAACCACTGCGGCTGCGGTGCGCGAGGCTCCATAGGATCAGAGTGAGTGTTCATGACCGTGGGGGAGACGAGGCTAGAATCTGCAGGGAGACAAAGAACCAACACAGGGGAAGCGTGCAGAGGACGCCCATGGCGCGAGGGGCTCGGTCAGAAAAGCAGGCCCTGGATCAAGAAGCCCAAGCAAATACAGCCTGGACCTTGCACATCGCCAGGGACCCGAAAGAAAAGCAGGGCCCTCCCTAAGCCCGGGCACCCAGGCGCATGAGCGCACTCACCTTGCATCCCGGTGACTTCACGTCCACCTGCAGATCTAGCTTGAGTCTTTCCTCTCGCCAACCCGGGCCGCGAACTCAAGGGAGGAATCCCTGGGAGGGAGGCGTTTCCGGTGTAGCTGAACTCTCCCAGGATCATGTTGGTGAAGACGATGGTGATGAAGGTGGTGACGATGATGATGGTGATGATGACAGTGGTGATGATCTGATGGTGGCCATAGTGGTGGTGATGACAATGATGGTGGTGATTATCGTAATGATGATGGTGACGATGGCGCTGGTGATGATGAAGATAATGGTGATGATGACAATGATGGTGGTGACCATGTGGTGACGACGGTGATGATGACGATGATGGTGATAGTGGTGGAGGCAGATACAACCACCACAGAAATGTCAGTTAGCATTACCACTATTATATCCTGAACATTGTGTATGGGTATGTATCCTTATCATTTATTGCTCGTTGGACACCCCGCTCACCCCAGTGTTAGGTCCCCGCGGACCTCTCAGTATGAACACTTTTGTAAGGGGCTGCCCAACCCACCCCCTTAGGAGAAACCAGCTGTTCTAACTTGTAATAAATGGGAGATTTGAGCCTGTCTAAAACTTTCCCTATGGAAGAGTAATCAATGGCATAGAGACCCCAACTGCTGATGAAATTCTCGCTGGATTTCTGAGTTTCCACACCAGCAGCAGGTGAGTCTCCGCAATGACCTCTCTTCCTTAAGCTGGTAAAATCCTTGGGGAGGGTGGAGGTTTCACATTACAGTGAGACACCGGCTGCATGAAGCAGCAACAGTGCAGGTTCCAAGAAGACACCACCCCACTCTTGTGATAAGGACACATTTCCTATGCCTCCTCCCCTTGACCCCCTTTTTCATTTATTTTATTTTTTAAGGACAGGTGAAGGCAGGAATAAAGGCAAGTAAGCAGGCAGGCAGGAAGAGAGAGGAGGAAGAAGCATCTTTATTTTATTTTTATTAGTTGTTCGCACTGGTTGTTTCCCCTGACGGGGACTCGAACCCAGGGGTATGTGGCCTGCTCCTTTGACCTAACCCACCAGGGTGCGCCTTGGCCACCCTTTTGATCACTTTGTTCCCCTGCAGTTCTCAGAGAGAGTGGATTAAGGCAAGAGCTCCCCTCTTTCTGTTGCGGGTTCCATAATCAAGTTGTTAGAGGAAAGAGCCTCCTGTCTTTTGAAAGAGCCAAGCAAGAACCCAACTGAGCTAGGCGACACTGCTACCATCACAAGAGTTGTCACATGCATGTTATTTGGCCCACATAGCAGCCCAGCTGCATAAGCAAGGTATGTTTTATGCGCCACAGAAAGGTGACAGAGCTGCCTCTCAATGGCCACTCCCCAGACAGTCCAACCAGGGTGCCTCCTCGGTCCCGTCCCTTTCCAACGCCACACGGTGGCAGCACCATGCACAGCGCGGGCGCTGGATGCTACTGATAACTCTCCTTCCAGCTACCGGAGAACCTTCCTTAGACAAGAAGGCGGTTCCTTAACACAGGAAAACTGGCTTTCAGGGGCGGTGTGTGGGATCGGTGTCAACACCCAGCCGTCACTTCTCAGGCCGGTGCAAACCCGATTGACTTTCTAAGGGGTGCAGTGCTTACAATTTTCAGCAGGTGTCACCCTAGAGCTACTGAACAACAGTGACTGACATCTAAGTGTCCAGAGAATCACATCCTGTAGGGCAGGACATTGCCAATACTGCAACCTGGACAAAATAACATAAAGCAAATAGGGAAAAGGAAAAACACTACTCCCTTGCATGTGTCACCGTAGATAACAGCTGTTTAGCAGAGTATTTCTCCCTCTCTGCTAAACACGTCTGCTGGGTAATGCCGCCCTACCCTCCCGACTCCCCATCCATCAGGAAGTATTTTTTAGACAGCAGTTATGTGCTAAGTACTGGGGAGTGGGTAGCTTTCAAAAGCAGTCCTTGTTCTGCTGAATTTTGCTATCCCCAAGTCCTTATGATTATCATCCAGCATTCTCTTCTCTATGCAAGGCAATCCCTAATAGTACAGTACCCTCTCCCTGTCTCCTTCACATCTTCACAAAATCAGCAATCCGATCCAAACTGTCTTCATGGCGCCCTGGCGGGTGTGCGGTTGGGTGGAGTCCACAGACATCCCCAGGCCCTGGGTTTGTATCCTGGGGCTGGGGTGGGAGGGGACAGCCAAGATGAACAACTAATTAAAATAGTGATAAAGTGCTTCTTCCTCCCATCTCTGCCCACCTCTGCATATATATATATATATATATATATATATATATATATATATATATATATATATATATATACATACGGTGAAATAACTGCCACCATGTTAATATAAAATAAGTACACTATTTTTCCTTGTGATGGGGAACTTTCGATTTTTTAAGGAGGAAGAAGCATTTTATTTCATTTATATTTCATTGTTCACACTGGTGGTTTATCCTGGGACACAGGATTAGAACCCAGGAGCACAGTCTGCTCGCTTTCAGAGGCAGTTGAGCTACCGCTAGTCCACCAGGGGGCGCCATAACGGAAAACTTATGATCTGCTCTTAGTAACTTTCAAATATAACAATATAGTCAGTTGAAGTCATCATGTTTTACATTACATCCCAGAATCTGTGGATCTTCTAACTGGAAGTCTTTACCTTATAGTCACCTTTCCCATTTCCCCCACCCGTTGTCAATCACCCACCCCTTGCCTCTGGCATCACAAATCTGATGTTTCTCTAAGTTTGATTTTTGAAGGCTCCATGTATAAGTGAGATCGTACAGGATTTGCTTTTCTCTGTCCAGCTTATTTCACTTAGCAAAATTGCTGCTCTTTTTCAACCACCACCCATGTACTATACTACCTACCAGCCCTCATTTCCAGCACCCCCATCCCAAATTATTGTAATTATCCTGCTTGCCCTGCTGGGAATACACTTTCCTCCCTCGTCTTATGCCTGGGAATTTGCATTGCTCAGGGTCCAGTTCTAAGCAAATCACCTGAGTGCACCATACGTGTTTAGTGGTGGTATAACATCCTATATTTCTAGATAATTTGGAAAAAAGATATCAGGAAACTAACATCATTCTTTGACCCAATTATTTTCTGTATCTATTTTTTTAAAACCACTAGATTAAAAAAAATATATGGTGACAATGATTTAGCTACAGAAACATTTCTTAAAATAAGACTTACTAATATGACATCGCTATAAAAGGCAAGATACTTGTTAACGATCCAGTCGAATTCTAATCCTCTGTAAGCACACACACTTAGGGATGTTTCTCCAGGGCCATAGTTGAGCAATAGATAGGGTGCTTCTGTTTGTCCACAACGTGCCTAATGTTTCTGCAAAGAGCAAACATGGGAGTCCCACAGTCATGGAGTTCTCTGTGCCCTGAAGTTAACTGCAAAGTGTATTCATTGTATTCAACTTCTATTAGCTATAATAGTTCAGTACTCAACATGTAAAGGTGCTCCAATCCATCAGGGGAAGGCAGACATTTCAACAAGTGGGTAACTGGTGCTCCAGATGCATGTAAGATGTACAGAGGCGTCCAAGAGAGAGAGAGACCCTATTCCTCCTGGGAGGTGATACCTGAGTCCAGAGTCCTGATGCGTCCTCCCCCAGAAGTCAAGGGAGCAAGGCAGCTCTCCAACAGAGGAATGGCCCAGTGGACACGGGATCATGAAAGAGAGGTGACTAGACTAAAGGTCAGGTAGGGCTGGGGTGCCAAGACAGGGGCGCCCAGACAAGATCAGCTGGGGCCGAGGGGCCCGACTGTCCTGCCACGGGGTCCTAACGAGGACGCCACATATCGTCACCTAGGCAGCTGTGACAAGCACAGATGCCTGTGCAGCACACTTACGAAAGGCATGACCTCAGACAAGCGATTTCAACTCGGGCTTCCTCTTTCTTCATCTGTAAAATGAAAGTGATGAAAAAAGCACCTACCTCACAGGCCTCCTAAGGGACGAGCCATGAACTTACTTGTAACGTGCTTTCAATTCTTTAACTTTCGTTCTAGGTATGTCACATTACACTCTACTCTTAACACTTTTTGTTTACTAATCTAGATGAGACAAAACATAAAATAGGAACGTTCTTAGTAAAATAAATACCAAGATTTTGTATTAAAAACAAAAAACTACAGAAGCCTGGCTTATCCCCAGTAACACTGATTTGTTGGCCCAAAGTGTTATCTAACATTTACATTTTTTACTTCGACTCTCTGTAGGATATAAGGGCTTTTGAAGGAGTGTAATAAAAAAGAGGTGTAATATCACATTTATATTCAGCCACAGCATAGAGAATCACCGGAAATAGATGGAAGGCAGGGAAGCCCCATTAACAAGACCCCCATGATAATCTGAGTGATCAAGGGAGAAAACAGACTCACAGAAAACCAGTGGGAATGAAGAGGTGGGAAGGATCGTGAATGTCAAGTCCACAGCCTGGGTTGAGATGGAAGCAATGATGGTGGGGAGGGGTGCTGGGAGTTGAGCTCTTCCATAACCCCTGCAGCCCCCCACTTAGCAGATATGATATAGACAGACACAAAACTCTGCTCCCAGAATGAGAGGGGCGTCCCTCCATTTCTCCTTCCTCTACTTGCCCACTTTCTAAGTGTGCCAGCAACTCCCCGCTGCAGCTGCAGCTAGTCTGGAGGTGGAAGGAAGGGCAGGGAGGTGGAGGGGGAACTGAGGATGACTGCCATTTTCCAACACCTCCGGGAAAATAATACTTACCTCATGGATCTGAAGTGAGAATAAATAATGTATGGACTGTGTCTGGCACATATTCAGCTCTTGATAAATCATTTCCTCTTCCTGGATGGGAGTGATTAAACCCAAAGTTCTCCTTTTGTCTGCCCCCAAACTTTTACCCAGCCTTTTTTTGTCCCTTAATCATATTTATGTTTTCTAGTGCAAGACTAAACTGACAAGTTTCCATTTCTTTTTCAGGCAAGACTGGGGAATTTTTTTTTTTTTTTTTCGTCATATGGGACGAAAAAGAAGTCTGAGCTAGGTGAAAGATTTTCCCTGCTTTTGGCTGTGTTTCATCAACTGAGAAGAAATTCTCCTTCCCGATAATCCTCCCTGAAATTTAGCTTCTTTTCACCCTTGTATGCAATGAAAAAAACAAAAGTGCTAGCAGCAACACATGTGAAGGTTTCTGTGCCCTCTTCCAGTTAATTCTTCCTTGGTGCTTTTGCAAACAACCAGAAACATTATTAAAAAAAAAAAAAAAAAAAAAAAAAACGGCTGCGGAAGACACTTTGAAAGCGGTTCTTTTTATAAAAGTGCAGTCACAAATCAGCGCATCGTTAATGAAGAGTTTTCCTCTTGGACTGTAAAGTTATGCAGAGACTCCAGCCTCGCTCATGACGCCTGACTAGGGCTGGGAGTGTGCGCAAAACACCATTTTCAGCTCCATCTTCTGCAGAAGAATCTAGCTGCAATCAAAATTCAGATGCCAGACACGCTTGTCCCCACTGCTTTCCAAATGCAAGCCCAGGTCATTATGAAGAGAACTGAGGAGAGGGGTACATACTGCTCTAAGTCATTCAAATCCTTCTTCTCAGTTGGAAAAGCATCAGAAATGCAACTTTTCTTCTTCTAGAAGCACGGAACACCAGGAAATATTTACATGGCGCTAAGAGCCAAGTGACCTACATTTGCATGCTGATTCTCAGCTTTGCTTCTACTGTGTAACCCAGGCCTGCTTACTCACATGTGCCTCATTTCCTTGTCTGTAAAATGAGCTGGAAACAGTATCCACCTCGCAGCATTGCCGTGAGGGTTCCAATGAATAAATAGAAAACAAGTGCATAGAAAAGTGTCTGGCACAAAATTTCTCATCACCAGATATTCAGCAGAGGAGAGCTCAAGGCTGGATTAACCCGAGGAACTGTTAGAAATAAGTCTGTTCTATAGCAGAGATTTTAAGTATTGGATCACAGGTCAACTTAGGCCCAGACATGTAGCGTTAACTTCGACAGTTGGTTTTGACTTTGTTTTTTTCAATTTGCTACCAACAGACAGGCTTCAGGAGAGACACACATCAGCATGTGTTCAAGAGTTCTGGCCTCTTGATCCTGGGTCTAGAACCTTAATCATCCTGGGTCTAGAACCCTACCCACCCTAGGTCTAGAACCCTACCCATTCTGGGTCTAGAATCCTCCCCACCCTGGGTCTAGAATCCTACCATCCTGGGTCTAGAATCCTAACACCCTGGGTCTAGAACCCTACCCATCCTGGGTCTAGAACCTTAATCATCCTGGGTCTAGAATCCCCCCACCCTGGGTCTAGAATCCTACCATCCTGGGTCTAGAATCCTACCACCCTGGGTCTAGAACCCTACCTACAATCATCCTGGGTCTAGAACCCTACCCACCCTAGGTCTAGAACCCTACCCATTCTGGGTCTAGAATCCTCCCCACCCTGGGTCTAGAATCCTACCACCCTGGGTCTAGAACCCTACCAGCAGTTCTTGGAGGAATTTAAGGAGCTGCTCAAGTCTGTCTTGGCTTAGGTCTCCAGGTCACTACTCCCCATCTACCTAAGCCTCTCATTTACTTAACCATATTCTAGGCATTTGAGGTTTTGCTTTCTAATACTAAAGGGAGAGGGGCTCAGAAAAATCATACTTGTGCCTACATCGTCTTTAAGTGTCTCTGTGAAGTTGGGGAGATGGATACAGTCTAGACTTCTTGACAAAGGGAAGAGGATTCTATAAATGAGACAAGGTCTTTGGAGTCTCTCCATTGGAACTGCTCTCCTCTTATAAAATTCAAACAAGTGACTTAAAGCAAAACAACAGGCTATAATTTTTCACTGTTCATGACTTCCTTTGTTTGCTATATGATTTTAGGATATTGAATTCCTACCTTGGTCTGTGTGCCTTTCACACCACAACCACCACCAGAATCCCAGTGTCTTCACCACCATCTTGCTTCTCCTTCCTTCCTGTTCCCTCCCCCTGCCCAGCCCTTGAAGCCGCAGTCCTGCACATCCTGTGGATTTTCTTCTGGTTTGGTAGTTTTCTTTCTTTATATTCTACATGTGAGTAAAATCATCCTGTACTTTTTTCTTTCCAGCTTATTTCTCTTAACATGATCAATCCCAGTTCTATCAAAGGACTAAAACATATCACCCTAAGTCTCCATAATTGGTCTCTGCTACAAAGAAGCCAGAGATGAGAGGACAACCCCACAGGCAAAGAAGCAGCTCCAATTCTTTTCACCCTTTAGCCCTCCCCTAAATCAAAGAAGTCATCTGCCCCTCCCTGGGTTTCCAACCTTCTCCTGATTCAGAAATGATGCTCTGTCCATAATATCTAGGAGAAAATAGTAAGGGAAGTATACTGAAGAATATACTTTCAGAGTAAGAATGGCTCCTGGTCAGGTGGTGTCCCCCTTTTCTCCTGAGACCTCAGTTTCCCTTTCTGGACCTCAGATCAGGATATAAATGTGGGTCTGCCCCAGCTACCTCAGAAGTGAGCACCATGTAAATTCTCCATACTTAGGTCATTACATTTGGACTTTTCTCTCCCTAATCTTACCTAATGCTAATTTGTTCATTTGTCCAGTCTGTGAAGAAGTTCAGAGAAATGGGGAAATGTTTCCTTTGACCCCCATCATTGCAAAAGGCACACGTGCCTCTTTTTCAATAGCCGCGTCCACGTCCAAGTCCAAGTCCATTGACTATATGTAGCACAGCTTCTTTTTCCAGTGATCAAAACAGCTACAATGTATCCAAAGCTAAGTCGTTTTACATACATTATCTATGATGTGAGAATGATGATCCTTATTCTACAGTCAAGGAAACTGAGGCTCTGGAAGGCTAAACAGTTTGCCTAGTATCAGTCAGGAAGTGAAGGAACCAAGACTAAAGTTCTGGCTCCAGGGAAATCCAAGAAGTACACCCTTCCAGGTTACAGTCTTCTCCAAAGGCACCCTGTTCCTCTGAGACTTCGTCTCCCACAAAACTTCTCACCCCCGAGAATCTCCTCAAATCCACCCACCTCTGCTGCCAAGCTACTGGCAATGAGGGAACTAGTACCTTGATGCAACAAAGACTGGCTACAGAACCCTGAGCAAATGACTGAATCTACCTAAACCTTGATCTTCTCAACTATAAAATTAGCAGAATGCTAATCTTGAAGTGTTTTGTGAGGATTAAATGGGATAGAGACCAAGTGATTAGCATGCTCTCTGGCACATAGTAGTTGCTCAATAAATACTGATGTTTTTCTACTGTCTTAATTCTCTCCTGAGTGATTTTAAATTGATGGTAATCAGAAGAGAGATGTGCTATTTTGAATAAAATGTGGGAAAATAGGAAACAAGGGTCTGTTTGGGCAGACAGACAATAATTACAGTCTTCTTTCTCTTAAACACAAAGAGTCTCAAAGTGCTATTTAATATGCGGCAGCACTCAAATAGTACCTCTGGCAAGAAGAGCTGGAATACTGAGTAAGTGTAAATGACTTAACTGTTGCCGAGACATTTAAAGCTTTTGAACCTCTACTAATGGCAGATATTGAGTGTTGTTGTTTTTTTTTTAATACAGCTAGACACTGTGTTATTCACGCTGTGTATGATTTTATTTAGTTCTCACAAATGCAAAGGTAGCTACTGTCGTCCAAATTTGCAGATGAACTGAGCCTCAGAGCATTTTGTAACTAGTCAAATAGACAACAATGGTGACTTGTCCACATATAGATAGATGCATGCACATAGAATTTCATCCAAGCCCAAAGGATAAAACTGCTTTAAATCTGAAGAATTTGAGGCGTGACTGATGGGTGGGATAGAAAAGTGACTTCCATGTACCTTTTGGGGGCTAGATTATTTAAGCTATTATCCAACCTGCCAAAATTAATGATATATCAATGGAATACATAGTGTTAAATACACAGTAGGCATTACACAATGTTTTGTATAATGTCTCAATTGTTAATGCCATGATTAGATCAGAATGTCATGCCTCGTCTTCACCTAAAATAGAGAAATACCTTATTCACAAGGGAGCTGGGAGGAAAAGCTATACCTACATACATAAAGAATTTGTAAGTCACCCTTTCTCTAAACTGCATTCATCTTCTCAATGCTTTTCTTAAGTTCAGTTTTATTTTTATTAAACACAAGCTATAAGGCTAGTCTGAAAAACAAAACAACACTACAAAGGCAAACATCTAGCACACCAGCTCTCAATTTTTAGACACTGGTTCACACAGACAGAAGTACTCAGTGAGAAAGACAATGGCAGATTACCTACTAGGTGGCCAAATTGCTCTGAGCCTCAGTTTCTGGGTGTATAAAATAGGAGGAATGACATGGTCCATGTACGATTGCGATGAGGTTACATGGATTCATGTCTCCATGCATTTAGAAAACTCTCTGCCGTGAGGTAAGCACAAACCAAAGACCAGCTATTATTATTTTTATGTACAACATGCCGTAGCTCTAACATGGGATTCTTCCAAATCACTGCATTTGGTATGTCATCTCTCCGGCTGTTCTGAGGAATAGCTCTCTCTCACTATTTTAGTTTCCTGGATGTAATTTCCAACATTGGGGATTAGGGTTCCCCACACATAAAACTAGCAATTCCCCAGACAACAATTAATTATAATTTAACCCAATTCTGACACCATCTACTCAGAAAAAGCACGGGTTCCACGGTTTCCAGGCTCAGTCCTGCCCGACTATCACGATGACCCACTTCAGACTCCAGTCACAAGCCACATTTCGACCTGTGCTTCGGACCAGGCAGTGACAGGTTGCCAGTTCCAACAACCTCTCTCTTCCTGGGACTCCGGATGCCAGGTGCAAGTCTAGGCTGAAATCTGAACTCCTTCCTCAAGGGATATGTATGAATAAGGGTCCCATGGTCCTCTTCTTGGGTTTCATTAATTTGCTAGAGCGGCTCGCAGAAACATTTTCTTTACTAGATACCTATATTATAAAAATACGTACTTGAGGAACTACCTGATGGGAGAGCTGGATATAGAGGGTCTGTGAGAAGGGGCAGAGTTCCCGAGCCCCCTCTAGATGCCCCTTCTTCCTAAATTCACCACAGTCACCAACCTGGAAGTTTTCCTAACCCATCCTTTGTGGTTTTGTATTACATGACTTCGTTACACAGGTATGATGCCTTGATGATGCTGATTTAATCACTGGCGATGGAACTCAACCTTCTATCCCTCTCTGCTCAGGGGGCAGGCTGGTCCAACTCTCCAGTCAGAGTGGGCCACTGATAACCAATCCCCTTCCTTAGGTGGGATTCAGAAGTCACTTATTAACATAACAAGAGACAACCTTTATCTCCTAGGAAATCCTGAGGGTTTTTAGACCTGAGTGCCAGAATCCGGGACAAAGACCAAATAGATATTTCTTATTATAAATGATAATAATATCAGTAACATATCACCAGACACCACCAGAGGATTGTTACAATCATTTGCCCTTAAGTGAACAACTGAGGCACATTGCTTAGGGAATTCTCTGATATTTGACGGCGACTTTTAACATATGAGATGAAGAGACCAGCCCTGTATTTCCAGTTTCATCAATTTAGCACATCCTTCAAGTACTTTGAATAAAGCGATGTGCCATGTGTTGTGACCACAGTCAAGACAGACAAGAGACAGTCTTGTCTGCCTGAACCTGGACACATATGATACTGTGACATGCTTGGTCTTGCCCTCAAAATGGTTATTAAACTAAAGCTAACATATAGTGCAAATGAGTTTTTTTTAAGGAATAACGAGCTGCATAACTGGCCAGCAGTGCAGAAGTCAATGGCTTTACCACCTTAAGAGAACGATGGCAGGGACCTGTCTCAACTCTGGAAGGTGGAAGGCGCAGGTGGAGAACATGGGAACCAGACGGACAATATGGAGGTGAAGAAGAGACGAGGGTCAAGAAGAGGACACAGTCTATCCCTGCCAGTGCCATAAGACCTCCAGTCCAAAATAAATGAGGACTGAAGGAGTGGTGGTTCCTTGGTCCTGGAAGGCCGTGTCCCTTTTTACAAAAGTCCGCAGAGATCTAACCTTCCCTCCCCTTCCTTTGTAAACAAGCCCATCACAAGTTCCCCTTCCTGGGAACCAGAAAGGCCTTCGGGTGTGAGCAACCTTCCCCTTCTTCAGCCAAAGAATTAATTTTTGTCAGTTCCTACTTGTGACCCGTGATCTGCACTAGCCGGGTGAGAAAAGGAACTTAGACAATATTGATCAGCACACTAATGGCAATTATTTATCGGTTTGTACTTCTCCTAATGCTCCTTGGTAGAAATTATGGCTGATTTTCTGTTTGTATCTCTAACGTCTAAAACAGCGTGTAGCACGCAGTCAGGGATCGAAAACGCTCTGTGGAATAACTCAGCTTCTAGTCCAACAGGGGAAATCAACCATATGCATGAATACAACGCGGACTGGACAATTCCCTTACAGGTAAAAACTGCTGCAACGTGTGAGGAAAAGTAGTCCCTTCTTACTAGACTGAAAAAACAAGGCTATATGGAGGACAGAGTATTTGGACTGGACTTGTGATACGAAGGATCTGGGTGAGTATCTGAGTGGAGACAGGTGGAAGATCGCAAAAGCGGGGAGATAAGAGCAAAGAACACTCTAATTCAGGGGAAGCTCAACAGGCCTGGAGCGACGTCAGCAGGAAGAAGAGTAATAGGAGTTAAGACTGGAAAGAGAAGGGACCGTTTGTCAAAGGGACTGCATGAGCTGAGTCAAGGGTAAAGAATGTTATTTCATTCACAAGCGAGAATCCTTGATGCTTCCAGATAGTAGAGTGCTATACAACTTGTTTATATTTTTAAAAAGTGATATTCCAGGATTTCTGCCCTGGTCAACATGGAATTACAAGTCCCATTGCGAGAGTCTTCCCTCTTACAATGAAAAGAAATCTGGACAGGACACCACAAACAAGCAGAGGAAAGCAGCCAGACTTGCCCAGTGCAGGAGCTGACCCTGCACTCAGTCAACACCGATGGGGTGCAAAGATGTGAAGGGCACTCTACTCTCTTCTCCTCGTTTAAGCAGCCCCAATGGGGAGGTGCGCTCCCACAGACCTACCAGCAGCAAGGCCAAGCAACGTAGTACTTCACTTCCCTCTCCGTTCCACTGGTATCAGTGGAGCCACCTGGAGTTGAGCTTCTGCTTCCACTCTTGGCAATAGGTAATATGAACCAGTTCTCTTCTCTCCACCCTGGGTGTGGTCAGGGCCCAGTCAGGAGCTGGGCTTACCTGCCCACCTGAAGGGAACAATGCGATGGCAAGGTGCTGCCCTACTGGGACCCAGAAGGTATTAGCAGAGCTGAGGGGGAGCTGTTCTTCTCCCCAACCCAGATACAAGGCAGCAACGCAAATCTTCCATGTCACCAACGTACTGTCCGTGTGAGCCAACAAGAAACTAAATATTCATACTCATCTGGTTCTTGTGCTATCACTCAACGAGGGTAATGTCTGCTTTAAAAAACTGAATAGTAAAACAAAGTGCCAGAGTCTCAGAGTATCCAAAAGGTCTAGCAAAAAAAACAAACAAACAATCACTTATCATCCTCAAGAACTAGGAAAATCACAACTTGAAAAGACATCCAGGTGAATCAGAATCAGACACTGGAATTATCGGATGAGATTTTTTAAGAAGCTATGATAAAAATGCTTCAATAGCAATTATGAATTCTCTTGCAACTAACTGGAAAAAAACTTGAAAATTTCAGTAGGAAAGAAATAACACATGCTACAATATGGATGAACCTAAAAACATTCTACAAAGTGAAATAAATCAGTCTCTCTCTCCCACACACACATTTGTAAGAAATGTTCACAGCAGGTAAAACAGAGAGACACAGAGTAGATGAGTAGTCATCTGGATTTGAAGGTGATAAAGAATAAGGAGTGACTGTTAGTAGGTTCTCTTTGTTTGGGAGTTGAGAATGTTCTGAAATTAGATGACGAACTTTGTGCAACTCTGTAAGCATACTAAAAACTACTGAATTTTACACTCCATGGAAATCAATTTTATGGTACGTAAAATACATCTAAAATAATTTAAGTTGAAATGTAAACAATTAAATTCTAACTAAAAAGGGACACAATATGAGTTATCAAATGAAACGCACTGTAACTGAAGTAAACTTGCTAGATGGACTCAAGGGTAGAGTAGAAATGACAGAAATCAGTAAAACTGAGGTCAGATCACTAGGATTTACCCTGAACAACACAGGTAACAGAGACAAAAAGGGAACCAAGTCTCAGGAACCTGTGGGAATAACGAACGATGCCTCATTGGTGTCCCAGAAAGACATGAGAGAGAGAGGCTGAAAGTGTGTTTTAGGAAATAACGGCTAACCACTTCCCACATTTCTCAAGTACTGGAAAAAAAGAGCTGTTGGCCATGAACACTATACCCAGCGAGGGATGAAAGAGGAATAAAGATATTCTCAGATAAAAGGTAAACGAATCAAATTTGTTGCTAGCAGACCGAGCATTTTAAACGGGCTTAAGGGAGTCCTTCAAACAGAAAGGAAATGATAAATGAAGGAATTTAGGACCATCAGGAAGAAAAAATGACAGAAAAGCAGAAATACGGGTATACACAGTGACCTCATGAATCTAGAAATCATATTTGCTGATTGAAACAAAAACTATATACCATCTTAAAATCAAGAAAAAGTGATGGGAAAAAGGATATATTTGGAAGAAAGTTTTCACACTTCATTCAAAGTGATAAAATCTTAATACAAGTTAACTGTGTTTTATATATATCTCTATATATATGTTTATCATAATGCCAAGAATAAACACTTAAAAATATACAAAGTGATATACTCAAAAACACTATAAAGAATAAATCCTAAAAATTGTTCCAAGGAATCCACAAGAAAACATAGATTATAAGAGAGAAAACAGAAAACTAAAAGGATAATAGCAGATTTATGCCCTAAACATGTTACCTTAAGTGTAAATGGTCTAAACATATCACTTAAAAGACAGATATTTGCAGAATGGATAAAAAAATGACCTAAAATTTAATATACTCTATAAAAATCTTCAAATAGGGTGGCAGATAGGTGGTGAAAGGAAGAAAAGCAATATGCCACACAAATTTTAATTTTAAAAAGTGCAAGAGTAGCAAATACCAGATAGAGTAGACTTCAAATAAAGTACAGAGAAAAAGAAAGCCACAGTTTATTGATAAAAAGGGGCCGATTCACCAGAAAGACATAAATATACAGGCACCAAAATGCATGAGCCTCAAAATGCATGAAACAAAAATTTAAAAAGCTGAAAAGAGCAAGAGACAAATACACACTCATAGCTGGGGATTTCAACAGTTTCAGCAGTTTCAACTGCTACACAGAAAACCAGTAGGACAAAAACTAACCAACACAATCATCCAACAGGCTCCAACTGACATGTACAGAACATCTCACCCAACAACAGCAGAACAGATATTTATTTAAGAGCCCAGGGACAGTTACCATCACACACTACACCGAAGACCACAAAACAACTTCAACATGTTTAATAATTAAAATAATATAAATTTTTCTGACTTCAACCTAAAAATCATTAATAGGAAAACAACAAGAAAATCTCCAACAATTTGGAATTTAATGTATTTCTAAAGAATTCACAGGTAAAGAGGAATTCTCCCTGGAAATTTTAAACAGTATTTAATGAAAATACATCTCAAAACACATGGATACAATGAAAGCAACACTAAGGGGGGACATTATAGCCTTAAACGCTTACACTAGGAAGAGCTTCGAATCAATTATCTTTGCACCCACCTGAAGAAGCTAGATAAATAAACCCAAAGTAAGTCAAAGGAGGAAATAATAAAGAGGAGAAATCAATGAAACTAAGAGCAGAAAATAAAGTAATGAAACAAGCTATTTGGGGGAAAAATCAATGAAACTAACAACCTAATCTTTGGACAAGGATGATAAAGATTAAAAAGATGAAACACACAGATCAACACCAGCAGTAAAGCAAATGTTGTCATTTCAGATCCCACTCCCATTAGAAGTTTCAGCTGCAATAAGGCAAGAAAAAGAAAAAAATGTACAAGTTGAAGAGGAAGAAATAAAACTCTCATTTGCAGATGGCATGCTTATGTATGTAGAAAATACTAAGGAAGCTACAAAAAAATTTAGTATGAAGAAATGAGTTTAGCAAAGGTTTTAAGAGTACAGAATCAACACACAAAAATCCAATCACGTTTCTACTTACTAACAAGTACAGTCATGAATTACAAAATGACATTCTGGTCAACAATGAACCACATATACAGGAGCAGTGTCTATATATAGCCTAGCTGTGTAGTAGGCTTTACCATCTAGGCTTATGTACAGATACTCCAGGACAATCTTACAATAACGAAATTGCCTAAAGATACATTTCTCACTCTATGCTCATCATTAAGTGATACATGACTGTATATAGAAGCCACAATTTAAAACACAATTGCTTTTTTTGTCCCTAAATACTTAAGTGCAAACTCAACAACATTTAGGCATAGAATCCTTCTCCCCCAAATTACACAATGCTGGTGAAATAAACCAAAGAAAAGAAGGGAAAGACCATGTTCATGGATGGGATGACTCAATAAAGATGATAGTTCTTCACAAAGTGAGCTCTAGGTTTCATGCAATTCCTGTTAAAACTAGAAGCTGTTTTCTAAAAATAGACCATCTACTATTCTAAAACCTCTAATGAAAGGCACAGGACTTTGAAAAGCTAAAACAGTTTCAAAGAGTAACAGAGTGGAAGGAATTTTAATGACCAGATGTTAAAGCTTGTTAAATAGCTACAGTGATCAGTTAGAGACCTCAGAAAGACAAATATTTCTAAATAAATGTTTTCAAAGAAGCAAAAGCAATTTACTGAAGGAGAGACAGACTTTTCATCAAATGGTGCTGGAGCGAACTGCACTTTTAAGCATTTAATTTCAGAGAAGTGAAAACTTGCGCTCACAGAAAAACCTGAATGAAAATGTTCATAGCAGCTTTATTTGCATTCACCCCAAGCTGGAAAGAACTCAAATATCCCGCCTATCTTTCAATGCATAGATGGTTAAACCAAATGTGGTATATCTGTACTGTAAGGAACACTACTCAGCAATAAAAAGGAAAGAACTAGTGATACATGTAACAACTTGGTGGAGCTCAAGAAAACTATGCTGAGAAAAAAAAGTCAATCCTCAACTGTTACATGTATACAGCATTTTTGAGATGACAAAGTTACAGAGAAGGAGAAAAGAGAATAGGGATTGGAGATTGAGGAGAAAGGAGGCTGTGACTATGAAAGTATGGTACTAGGCAGCCTGTATTGTGGCTGTGACAATGATGACATGAATCTACACATGCTAAAATTGCATATAATTAAATGCATGTGTGCGCAGATACACAAACACATACACACGTATTCATGCAGAACTGCTGAAATCTGAGAAAGCTTCATGAACTGTAGGCAAATCAGTGGGAGACATTAACTGAAGGGTAGATAGAAATCTCTATTCTTTCACAACTTTGCATGTTAATCTAAAAAGATGACAAAATAAAAGACCTAAACCAAAGCCATGTCCAGTATGAGTAAAGATCTATAGTCATGACCAACATTTTTCTGAACTGAAACTTGGCAACGCGAGTTTAGAATTTATCCATCACTTATATACTCAACACGCATGAGAGGCCCTCCACCAGGTGACAAGAGATTCAGGGATGAAAGAAGCAGGCAGAGACCCTGTCTCCATGAACTTTCTTTCACATTAGAAGCACAAAATTAACTCAATCTATGAGACATGACCTCTTCAGTCATACGTGTTTAACTGCACTCGAATTAAGAGTCCAAATATTAACATGTTTGAACTCAAATTTCGAACTCAGAGAAATCACTTTGGGAATACTATCAGCTCATTCAAATGATTCTGAATACCACCTGGCAGAATGGAAGATAGTTGTCACGATAAAGGGAATACCAAATATAAAATCATATATTCATTTGTCTATGATAATGACAACAAGCGTTTATACGAATAAGCTTTTATTGAATTTTAGATAATTAGAAAGAATAAAGAAATATGGATAAAGGCTTTCTAAGCAACATCTGAGAGAATTGTCTTTTCTGTATCATGGTATTTTCACATTTCCTTATAAAAAGTATAGACATTTATTTAAATGTTTACAAAGTCAAGAACCATCGAATGGGGAAAATAAGTGGGACTAAAGCAAATGCAGCTTTTCATCAGTCTTGGAATGGTGGAGTTCTGAGCTTAGGCCTCTTGGAAAAATAGCCTGGGTGGGAGCTGATGGTTTCCAATTACTCAAATAAGCAGACACCAGGAGGCCTCTCCCTGTGAGGACAATGCTTGCAGGGAAAGAGGGCAAAAGTCATGTGTGTCTGGCTTGCAGCGCGACGCGGGCATGGCCAGGTCTACAGGGCACAAACAGAGCAGGGAGTTTGAGCGTTATCTGGGGAACGCCAGCACCGTGCAAGTCAGGCTGTTAGTCACAAAAGCAGTCTCTTTACAGTGTGCAGAATGCATCTGGGCCAGACAGCAAGGTTTGAGCGGCGGCAAACCGAGGGCAGCTGTTCCCAGGAGCAGACCGAAGACATCCCTTTTGTCTCGGTCTTATCTCTTCTGCAAAAATAATTGTTCTGAAAAACAAAAGACTGCTATCCTCACTGGACCACCCTTCTAACCTTGACTTGTCAAACAAGGAGGCTTTGCTCTCTGTCAGCAAAAGGCACGGGCCACTGCCGCCATGAGGCATGACTCGGTGTCTGGAGACCTGGGCAGCCCTGAAGCTGAGGTCCCTCCCTCCAGCCCTCCTGCCTGAGCTGCCCACCCAGCCTCCTCTCACAGGGGCCCTCCTGCAGCTCTCACTGCAAGGGGAGTGAACAATGGCCTTTTCTTTCCTCTCCCAAAGCCTCCCATTACTTCCTTTTTAAACCAAACTTCTTCTTTCTAAAAAAAATTTCATCTTCCAGGGACGAAGGGACAGCCATCGTTACGGACCTGGAACAGGTCCTAGAAAAACAAGAGACAGGCAAGAATCTGTCGACAGAGCAATATTCCAAATATGAAATTCATGGTCCAGGAAGAGACACATAAATAAATAGGAAAGGGCTTCTCAAAGAAGTTTCTTTAGTTTCCATTCCCCACTTCTTACTGAATTTTCTGTGTGTAAAAAGTTTGGACACTATGCTCCAGGAGCCAGCCCTGGAGGCACCGGGAGGAGCCCGATGCCCGAGCCCCCTGCTCAGAGCGGGAGCAGGGAGACCAAACGCATCGCAGGGCTGCTTATTATTTTCTCTAAGGAAACGTGGCTCTGAAAATACTGTCATCATTTAAACTCCATCTGGCATTTGAGTCTCTTGAAAAATTATTAAGTTAGGCATGAATTAATGACAAACCCATCTGGCCCACAGCTCCAATTTCGGGCGCTCTTCTGCCAGGCTAGCCCTTTCCCCTTTCCCGAACGTGGCACATCTTTGACATCCAGATCCCGCCGGCGGTGGAGCCTCCGGGGTCAGGTCACAAATCCCGGCCAGGTCTCATCATCAGGTGGGAAGAGTTTCTTCCCCAGCCCTGCCCCACCCCGCCCTGCCCTCCCCTGCAGGGGTCATTCCTGGGTCTTCTGTCCAGGAACTGTCCCCCCCGCGTCCTATACCAGGGACCCGGCCCGACTCTGGGCGGGCACCATGACCGGGACAGCCCCAATCCGCTCCAGGGTGGCCTGGCTGACCGTGTAAGAGTGTGTGTGCGGAGGCCTTGGCTTCCTGCTGGCCGAGCCACTGCTCCTGGCCACCACCTGTGGCGAGGACGCTCTGTTGGCTGTCACTACCAGAGTCTTGTGTGCGGTGGGCCCCAGATGGCTCCCGTTAGCATAGACGGAGGGCGCGTGGGCACTGCCCGACCGGAGGGAGGAAGGCGGGCGCAGGTCCGTGAAGTGATTGAAAGCCACCAGGTTTCCCTGCACCTGTGGGCGGGGGCTCCAGCACCGGCTGTGGTAGGTGTTGGACGAGGTCAGCGTGTGGTCCCCCGAGGAGGACATCTCTGGGTGAAATGCTTTGGCAGAAGAACATTTAGGTGGAAGATCATCCTCTCTGAAAAAGGAACAGAAAGAACTTACTTGAGGGTCGCCCAACCCTCCTTGTCAGGACCCTTTCCTCTCTTGTGTTAATGACAAGGCCTGTGGAAATACAGGGTCAGGAGAGATAGCACCTGGGGAAAGCAAAACGCGGCTGTCCTTGGGGAAAGCATGCTTTCATCTGCTGGTATCTCAGAGTAGAAAAGGTAACAGCATATCTCTCAAAAACCTGTCCTGGAGCGCTCTGGTGGGGCAGCGATTACATGCATCTCCTCAAAGGAGCACAGGCCACATGCCCCTGGGTTCAATTCTCAGGCCCGGAGGGGTGGGAGTGGGGGGACAACCAATGTGAACAACTAAATAAAATCAAATAGAGAGGCTTCTTTCTCCTCTCTCTTCCTGCCTGCACCGTTCCCTTAAAACAAAAACAACAAAAAAAACATGGTGTCTTCCAATATAACTAAAAGAAATGTATGTATGCACATGCAAATATGTGTAACATTTTTGGTTCTAAATAAGAAAACAGTCCATAAAGAACCCACTGAGGGAGGTGCTGTAAACAGTGAGGAAACCAAGCTCTAGGTGCCAGGAACTTTAAGAAATGATCAGAACTGAACTGATTGTGTTGCACTGTGGGGCTTCAGAAATCCTTCTGATGTGCTAATGAGACGTTCTCTTGAATGATATTAAGCTGGGATGAAACCCCCATTTCCGCATTCATTCCAAACTTATGAGAATTAGAAGTGGCTAAGAAATCACTGATGTAATTTAACAGATATTGAGAACGAGGCATTTCTACAGACGTCTCCTATCAAAAACCAGGTTCCTATCTCCGAAAATGACATTTGCGAGTCTGCAGGGTAGAGAAGGGCGGGGTCAGCCTAGGTGAGGAGGCAACACCTGGACTAGTCTTGAATCAGATCCAGCAGTATTCTGAAGAGATGGATGAAAAGGGATAAGGGTGAAAGGGGACAGAAAGAGGGTGGGCTTGGGAGAATGAAAGATAGATACGAATACACGGTGAGCAAGGACGTGGTGACAGATAAGACCGGGACACAGGTGAAGCTCAGATCCTGAAGGGCTGTGGGTATCTGGCTGAGCAGACTGGAGCCATGAGCATCTTCAGCAAGGATGCAACATGAGGTGATCTGAGGCAGAATCTGAAGCCTCATCTCCACCATATGCCAGAAGTCACTTGTGTTGGCGTCAGTAAGTTCTCGCGGTGTTCCTTCTTGCTCTCTTTTCTCACCTTTGATAAGTTCCAATGCCAAACACGTGCTCTAAACAATCCCCTGTGGCGGCCACCTTACCGCACCCACCCTGGACACACTGGAGGAGAAGGTGAGAATGAGTTTTCGGTGTGTCCTCCTAACGGGAACCATGTTGGACCCTCTCCTCCCTCATGACCAAGTCAATAAAGCTGAGTAGTAGCATGAGGAAAAGTGATCTAACAGACCAGACAATCTCATGTGACCACTTTTTATCACCCTTGGCACTCATGTTAGACGGTTAGCCAAGAAATCTGTCAAGATAAACAGAAATATTGACATTGGCTATGCAGGACACATTATTTTACACACGAACCTTATTTCATTAGGAATTTCTTCTTCTTCCTCCTCTTTATTTTTGCTTCTCCAGTAAAAGAATGCCCCTAAAATTAGTGCAATGCAGAAAATGGTAACGACCACACCTGTGCCAATGGCTCCAGCTATTAGTCCAATGTTCCGGGGCTGGGCTGCAAAATAGATTTAAGGGAGAGGTGGGGGCGGCGGGGAGAGAGAGAGAGAGGGAGGGAGGGAGGGAGGGAGGGAGAGAGAGAATGTTCATGCAAATCCATAAACATCTAAGTCTCCAAAAGAATCTTCTTAACATGTACAAAATTGCTTACAGTACTACATTCACATAAAGCTAAGCTTCACTTGACAATCGCATCTCAAGTGGCAGGACTCAGAGGGCCGGTGACACACATGGAGTGAGTGAAGAATGAAAGGGCCCGCAGCCACAGGAAAGCACACGGGCCCGGAGCAGAGCCAGACAAAGATGGTGCCCGCCTGGCCCGCCAGGTGAACCAGGCCAACCACAGGATGACTTACCACCTCATCCTGGCCGGGGCGCTCTCTTTCACAACTGGAATTCAAATAACCCCAAATTCCTAACTCAGGAGAAATTTTCTTCACTGATTATTTCTGAACTGGGCATCCAGCAAATGAAGCAGAAGTAAGGAATTAGGAAAAAGTACAAAAAAAGGTCTCGGGGTAGCTATCCATTTTGATAAAGTCTATGACACTATACAATCAGGAGTGGCTTGATTCTAAGGATCCTGAGAGGACATTTTGTCATCAAGAAGATATCGTGTTGTTAAGGCTCAAAAGTAGTGGATCCATTTACAGCATATTTTCAACAATAATACTAAGGGAATTTCTACTTCATCTTCAAACAATCTTAAAAAACAAACGTGGAACTGAATGCTTCATTCTCTGGTTTAACAGAAATCCTGGCATTTCTGGCCCCAAGTGGACATCGAATCGTACGTGCTTACGTGAAATGACTTGGAGATCCAGAAGGCAGGTGCTGGTCCCGATGGCGTTGGACGCCACACACTGGTAGAGACCTGAGGACAGACTGCTGACGTTCCGGATGGTGACTGTCCCCTGCACCTGGTCTGTCACAAAAATAATCATCAAGTAAAAGCTTATGTGAAAAATCAGAAAGTCAAAGAAATGAACAGGAGACTATAAAAATATACCTGAACACTAAGAGCTATCAAAGCTGTTTTGTTTTTTTTTTTGAGAAATGCTTTGGTTTATGAATGTTAAAGGCTTAAAGTCATGACGTGACGCTAAATCCTGACGTACAGCAGACCACCCTAAGTGAGGGCCATCTTACCACGGAACCGGCAGGTTAGCATGGCGGCCTCACGGTGAGGCCTTTCCCAGAAGAAATGGTGGCTAATGCCTGCCCTAGAGGGTTTATGGTCGGAAACACCAAATGTTAGTCTGAGGAAATGCAGTCACTTCAACATGTTAATCCATCACAATAATGTTCACCTCACACTTGGTGGGAAAAATATCCACTCTGCCCTCCCAACAACCATTGTAATTGTGCAAGAAAACCACATCCTCCAGGAGGCAGATCCCCAGACGACAGGAGGGTCACTGGAGGAAGCGCCAGCACAGAGAACACAGAGGAGCACGTTGTGAGAATGGCCTAGACCCCAGACTGGAAACACGAGCGTTGGGAGGGTGTGGAGAAAACGGGGCACGTCAACCCTGCTGGTGGCAGGGAAGGCAAACCAGCATAGCCTCCAAGGGAAACAGGACGAAGCCCCCAGCGTTACAAACAGAACCACCGTACGATCCAGAAAACTTGTAGGGTCTACGTGAAGGACGGGCAAACGCTAACTTGAAAAGATACGTGCGCCCCTACGTTCACTGTAGCCTTAGACACCACAGCCCAGAAATGGAAACGACCTAAGTGCCCGTGACAGATGAGCAGATAAAGATGATTGGTCCATATACACCATGAAATACTACACAGTTAAAAATAAAAAGGTGGATAAATCCTGCCATTTGCAATAGCACAGAAGGAGCTACAGGGGAGGATGCTCAGTGAGATAAGTCAGAAGCAGGAAGACAAATACCAGATGATCTCACTCCTATGTGGAATATAAAGGAACAGGCAGAACAAAACAAGAACTCACCCTTGGGCTCTGACGACAGAACCGAGGTGACCAGAGGGGAAGGGGGTGGCGGTGGGAGCACAGGGTCGTGGGGCCAGGGGACAGTGGGGGACGGGGACTGGAAATTGGGTGGTGGGCAGGGGGTGTTGTCATGTATTTGACAAAGAGTGGACATGCCCATCTAAATGGATGTTATTTCGGTGAAAGAACGAAGGAGGGAGTGGGGAGATAAAAGGTGGGAGCGAGGGGGGAGGAAGAGGGGAAACAGGTGGGAACGAAAATGCAGGCCAGGCTGGGAGAGCCTCAGACTGCAGAGTGGGTCTGACTGTGAGGAGAGGGAAGGAAGGCAGGGTGGGGAGGCAGGGTCTCATACTATGGCAAGCTTCTGAAACCTTCTGTCAGGTTCATGGGCAGTGCCTGACCTACAGTCACCACTGAAGATCGCCACACCTTGCTAGAACAGACTAGCACAGCTCGGATAGCCTCACTGCCCCACACTGGCGGGAACAGCTTAGAGGAAGCTTGGCTTGGGTGCAAAGCAGTGTGTGTGTGTATGGTTGGGGCTGCGGGGTCCTGGCGGGAGCCACGGAGCTGTCAGTCAGCAGGAAGCTGGAAGGAGATGGGCGGTCTACTGGACACGGACGGGGAGCATCAGAAATCTGATGGTGGCAGTGATGTGCTAGCATATATTTGATAAAGAGTGAAACTGCACACCTAAAACGTACATAGTATTGCAAATCAATGTTATCTCAAGAAAACAAAGAGGGAAGAGAGAGGAGGCCGGGGACACGGGGTGCAGGAAAGCTGAGCTATAACTGTAACGCTGAAGGCCATCGGGTTGATATTACCCAGAAATGTTTCTACAGTTCTCATTCTAGTAGTTGATCAATATTAGCATAGCTTTCTATTCCTTATAAACAAAATGCAAACTGCTTACAGTAAGAATAAAAGTTAAATAGCTATTACTATGTGCCAAGCATTGGCTACATTTTTATACTGATGGTCTCAATCTTCGCAACTCTGTAGAGCATTATTTTCAATCCCATGAAGAGATAAGGAGACCCAGGCTTTAGCTAGATCATTAGAACACAAAGCTAATCTCACAGAACTGGAACTGGACGAGTGCTGGCAGCTTTACTGCCAGGCTCTGGACTTCGCCCTCTCTTAGGCATAAATAATACATCCAGCCATTGCAACCAGTCAACACAGCTCTAGGAGTCTCATTTCATCTGCATGACAAACTTAGGTTTTCCACTCCCATTCTTCACAGATGAAAAGGCTCAGAGAATCTGTGTGGTTTTGTCTGAGATCACACAGAACATGAGGAGCAGCTGTCTGTGAACTCAGTCTGCCCACGTCCAAAGCTTGGGACCCCCACACAGATGCCAGGCTTTCCAGTAAGGCATTCCGAACCCCAGTATTCTAGAAGGTGCATGTGGAGGACATTTCCTGACCATGCCATGCTCTCATGCTGTTGGTCTTAAGCTAAGTCACCTGCCTGACTCCAGCTTCAGTACTCATCCTACTGCAAGGATGCAAGGAAACCATCATCTCCATTTCTGGGCACCTGAACCCACAATCCCACACACAAGTTGTTTCTCTAACTCCTGAAATTCAGGAATTTGATCAGCTCACAATGAACCATTTTGTTGACATTTCCATACATAGAACTTGCAAAAATTTTAACAGCTGATCTACAGACTCCTGACAGAGAGAGAGGGAAACATTCAAGATTCTGGCTTTCAAAGTTTGTTTTTAAGAGGGGAAGGCACTGCCCTTCCCTTTGTCTCTACTGGCACAGGTGCCAGAAGCAGCCTGGTCAAAGGGAGGCTGACATGCTACGCTAGCGCTAACTCAGAAGGTAATGAGGAACGAGACAAACAGTGATAAGAGCAGATTAACCAGAAGCCAAACAGGCTGCTTCTGTCGTCAGGATGAAGAGGAAACAGGCACCATCTGCAGCCAGCATCAGGCGCCTTCCGACCACAGACACATGGCCCTTTCCAAGACCAGAAGGCCACATTCCTCCACCTGTCACTTCACTTGGCCTCTTCAGACACAGAAGAAATTTGCTGAAATGGAGTCAGAGGATAAGTACTCTGATCTTTCTTGCAAAGAAGTCCAACCACTTGGATGGCCCCAGGACCTCAAAGCTGACCCCGCTGGCGTTCACAGCAACACTGTCTCCTGTCTCCCACCTGGGCTGGCCGTGCCCTGGACTAGAGCGCCCTTCTATTTCCACCTCCATCTTCTCCTCTGAGGTCCAGAACTTCTCCAACCGCCTACAAGACGGCGCGTGGGCTGAGAAGGTGCCTCTGACACTCGGACAGCCAGGGACGAAAGCAGTTCTTCCACCTCCTAGCTAAATGGCCTTAAGGTATTGGCTTTCTGCACTGAAGTTTTCAGTTTCCTCGTGCAACTCGGAGTAACCAGCAGCACTCTACCTCGTGGGTCACTGGGAGAGCCGCTGAGGGCTAAGTGAGGGAAGAAGCTCAGTATATAGCTCGCTCCTGGTCACGTTTCCACTGGAAAGTTCTTCCTGGCCAGGCTTGGGAAATTAATTATTTTTCTGACTCATGAAAAAAATTAGTCAAGAAAATGTCCAGGGTCTCCACATTTCTAAGAGACAGTAATAAGATTTGAGGCTGACAGAAATTCCTAAATCATAAATTATTCCATATTTTCCATGTGATGTACATATTTTAAAATCATGAGTGGCCATAATAATAGTGAATCATTTCTTACATAAAAGTCTCAGAAGTATTTGGTAGCAAAAATAATAGTGAATACACCGGTTATTGTTATTTGAAACAATATATTATGACAAAAGCATCTATTTCAAGACTGTGTAAAAAAATGATCTCAAACTGATATAAACATCTGATAATAGAAACTAATAAAAAGGGAACATTGAAACAAAATATCAAATCAAAATCTATTTAAAAATTCAAAGATATCACAAATAATATTTAAACCGTCATTCTAGAAGAAAAATTTTAAACTCTATAGAGTATTCAATGCACTATCCAATAGTCTTTTTTTTAAATTGAGGTACATTTGGTTTACAATTCTATATGTTTCAGGACTACAGCTTCACATCTCGGTCAGTACGTGTAACACACAAAAACACAACCAAAGATCCAATTAGCATTCACCACAACCCACTTAGCCCCTTTGACCTGTTCCTTCCACCCACTTCCCCCTCCAGTTATATATACAGAATACTTTTCAGCTATTTAATGAAACAGTAAATTCTGTTACTTGTGGCGATATGGGTGGGACTTGAGGGGATTATGCTAAGTGAAATAAATCAGAAAGAGAAAGTAAAATACCCTAAGACCGGTTATGTGGAATACAAAGAAGCAAATGAAAACAAACAAACACAAACCCCCCTTTTTTTTAGCTGGAAGTCTACTGCTGCTTGAAATAGTTCACTTTTAAGTCATTTTCTGTAATTCAGTTCATTCTCTGCACACCACATGAGTGACGCAAGTCTGTCTTTCTCCTCTGGCTCATCTTGCTAAGAGCCCACGATTCTCTCCAGGTCCATCCATGTTGCTACAAATGACAGCGGTTCACCTTTTTGATGGCTGCATAGTATTCCATTGTGAACATAGACCACATCTTCTTTATCCACGAATGGGACTTTATTGAAGTTGTTTTCAGCTCTTGGCTATTGTGAACAATGCCACAATGATTATGGGATGCATATATCTCTGCAGTGTCATGATTTTAGGGTAAATACCAAGTAGAGGAACAACTGGATCATATGGGATTTCCATTGTCAATTTTTTTGAGAAACCTCCATACAGCTTTCCATAAGGGGCGCACCATTTTGCACTCCCACCAAATGTTAAAAGGTCCCCTTTTCTCCACATCCTCTCTAGCACTCGTTGCTTCCATTCTTTTGGATGATAGCCATTCTCACCAGTGCAAAGTGATACTTCATTGTTGTTCCTTTGTTTAGTGACGGAAATATTTTATCTGTCCTGATTTTGGTTTTGCCATTGAAATGGGTATTTCTCTTGCCAATTCAGGTTTTAAATCCATTTCTGACTTTATGTCAGTGTATTGTACAGAAACAGTCCCACCTTCTTTTCTTTGCATTTCTGCTCTGAAAGTATTGAATCAAGAATGAAGAGATATCAAATATTGAAGCACTACAAAGTATGCATGAACGTTCCTGGACAACATTCAAATAATGTTAACATCTGGATCCCCTGGTACTCAGACTCACGCATCAAAATTACCAAAGGACTTATTTTGCTCCCCAAGCTTGTTTTTTTAAAATACTATTCGCTATTTCTATAAAAATATACCATGGGTATACACAGATTAACACTTATTTGCAAGAATGACTCATCGTTAGCAACAGAAGACCCTGAACACATGCTCATGACAGGGTGATAGCACAACTCATTCGATGTGGCTGCGTCCTCCTACACACTCCTGTTCAAACACCCGGGAATGTGGACCCCGAGTGCAACTTCTTTAAATCGACATCAGCAGACTCTTCTAAACCACCGTGCCTCGATGTTGGTTGTTACGCTTTAGTTCTCAAAAGAGAACGGCACTTGGTAATAAGGAGGTGCTACCTGCTGCCATTATTCCAGCCCCGAGGACCACCAACACACTCATCACCTTCCTCAGGTGAACCTCCAAGCATTCCTTCTCCGGGTCAATCCAGCCTCAGACAGAAACCTGAGTTAACCCTGACTCTTCTCTGAGCTCCGACATCTAATGAAACCCTAAGCCATGTTGAGTTTTTGGTCTGGTCTCTCTTGAATACCACCTTGCCCTCTGTGTCCCTTCTCCATCGCCGTCAGCAGGGCCATGGGTCAGGCTTCTTAGTTCCTTAGATCCTTGACGGAGATCCTGGCTCCCGCCCACTAACGTGACTGCGGAAACTACTTCTGAAATGCACACCTGGACATCATGTCGTGCTTTGTAGTGTCAGGAATGCCCACGGTCTCAAAGACAACACCCCACCAACCCCTCGTGTATTACAGAAAGCCTTTCACAGACCGGACCTGAACTTGCCAACCTCCTCTGTGGCCAAATCTCCAACAATCTTTATGTGAGCTTCACAGATGACTGCACTTTAAAATGCCAACCTTTTACAGTTGCAAGATTGTGCATGGTTCCCTCTATTGATCATACCTCTTCTTACTTGGTAACTAAGACTCATCCTTTAAGATCCTCATCTGCTCAGGCATCTCTTTCTCTAAAACTTGCTTCCTAGACTCTTCAGAGAGAATACCTCTACCTTTTTAATTGTATAGTACTATCAACATTTTTACAGTATCAAACATGCAGTACTATCACTGTCTCCTCCCATAGACAGTAAGCTCCAAAGTGGACACACATCTCTTTGTTTTTGTTTTTCTTTGCTTTGTTAAAGAAAAGGTACAGGCATAAAGAGAGAAGAGGAAGAAGAATCTTTATTGTATTTTTATTTAGTTACTCACACTGGTTCACATTGGTCCCCTCAGGCCCAGGACACAAACCCAGGGGCACGTGGTTTGCCCATTCGGAGGCGAATGACCCAAAGCTGCTGTACCAGGGTGCACCCCTACGTGTGTCTTTACCTTCACCAACACTTGACCCTGAAGCAGCTGCACAGAATAAGAGCTGTATCTGTTTCTGTGTACACACATACACATATTTAAAGAATGGATGGACATAGAAACAAATACAGTTGTGATAGCTGCTGGTATTTAATTTTTATTTTAAAGGACAGGTGCAGGCAGGAAAGAAGGCAAGCAGAAGCAGGCAAGAAGAGAGAGGAGGAAGAAGCACTCTATTCATTTTATTTAGTTGCTAATCTTGGTCATTGCCCCTGTCCTGGGAAGTGAACCAGGTCCCTGGATGTATGTATTCTGCATCAGTCAAAGGCCGCAGACCTAATCATTACTCCACCAGGTGTACCTGTTTTTTAACGAAGAGGGAGTACTGAATATTGCATGGAACTTGTCTATGTCAAAGGGCAAAAGCGGGGTGGGGGGAGTAAAAACTTGTGTCACAATAATATCTTGATGAAGGGGGAATAAGCCCTGGTGATGCAGCAACCCTAGTGGGTAAACACTGCTATCCCCATGACAGGATCATGGAAATACTGGGAAGGGACCAGGCTGTGGGCCTCTGTCCTTCCCTTAGAACATGACCGAGTGGGCCTACAGAGAGCCGGAGGACCCCCACTGCGCCCTCTGGGGCCGCCAGGCAACGGTCTGCCGAGTTCTCCAGCCAGCAGAGTTAATTCTCTTCACTGCATTAAGTGATGAAAAGTCAAGGGCAACAGAGGACTTAGAAATCATGAAGGAGAAAAGCATCATTTATAAAGAACACAGAAGCCATCAGTAGAAGGCATGTGAGGGAGGCAGGGGAAAGTCAAGACAAAACTTAGTAAACAGACAACATAAACTAAGATATGGAAAATTCATTAGAAATATCCATCTTTGTAATTCAGGTGACTGAAGTCAATCATGAAAGGATAAAGGCTTTCTGATGGCAGAGAGAAAACCAAGCTCATTCAGACAGGTGCTTCTTGCAAGAGATGCACCTAAAACAGACAGCACGGAAACCACAATCAGAAAACAGAAACAGACCAACAAGTACTGGGCAGAGAAAGCCACTGCAGGCATTTTCAGAAGACAAAAAAAGGCATATTCAGCAGAGAATCGGTGAGAATTAACAAATCTCCATGCCCTCCATGATAAACTTAAGATAGGTTTAAAAAAAGACTTCATTACAACTATAAACGGACAAATCACACCTCTCTCATACAATAGTTGAAACAGGTAACATTCTGGAAAGATTAGATACACCTTAGCACCTGTAATTGCACAAAATAACTCTTACTAACCTCTGTCTTGCTTACTTCACTCGAAACATACCGGCCCCTCTGCTGCAGGTCACAAGCTCTGAACATACTGCGGCCTTCCCAGGGCTGCTGCCTCTGGCTGGACTGCTCTCCAGCCCCCAGATTCACCTGTCTGGTTCCTTCATCATCTTCAAACCTTTCTAGAGTACGTCCACGAATGAGTTACTCTAAGCGTCTTATTCCATTTTTCCATAACTTCTGTTTTTCTTGTCATTTTTTCATTTGTTCATAATGAGCGCTCTTTGTGTTGAGGTAGTCACCGCTTTACAACACTATAAAATTCACTTCAGTTCCAGATCTCAAAATGTATCCACTTCACCATGCCCACCACCAAAGACCTAGCTACCACCCACATCATCCAGCTGAGCCCTTTGCCTATACATTCCCCTATGGTAGCCAACTTTCTGCCGTCATAAAATAAGGGCTCTCTGTTTTATATTGCTGGTTTGCTATTTTTCTTTGTATTTCACATTGAAATGAAATCATATGGTATTTGTCTTTCTCTTTCTGGCTCATTGCGCCTAGCAAGGTCCACCCATGTCATTGCAGGTGGCGAGATTTCACCTTAACAGCTGAGTAGTGTTCCACTCTGTATCTATAGCGATCTTCATCCACTCATCGGTGATGAGCACTCGGGGTGTTTCCATACCTTGGCTACTGTGAATTATGCTGCAATAAACATAGGGGTGCACCTGTCTCTTCAAATTAGTGCTTTCGCATCCCCTGGAAAACTACCAAGAAGCGGATTGGGGATGACCACAGGGTAGTTCTTCATATTTTCAGGTCCCTCCATACTGTTTTCCATAGTGACCATGCCAACTCATATCCCCAACAACAGAGTACGAGGGTTTCCTTTACAAAGCATCCTCACCAACACCCGCTGTTTCTTATTTTTGGATCATAGGGATTCTCGTAAGTGTGAGATGATATCTCATTGCTGTTCTCATTTGCATTTCCCTGATAACTGGTGATGCTGACTATCTCTTCCTGCACCTGGTTGGCCATCTCTCTCGTCTTCTTCGGAGAAGTGTCTGCTCACATCCACTGCCCGTGACCACCTTTCAGCTAGGCTGCTTGGTGATTTCTTTGTTGCTGTTCTTGTTGAATTGCATGAGTTGTTTATATATTTTGGAGATTAACCCCTTGTCTATACACAAGGTTTGCAAATATCTCTCTCCTCTAATTCAGTAGGTTACCTTTTGGTTTTCACAATGGTTTTTCTCACTGTGCAGAAGCTTTTGCATTTCATCTAGTCTCACTTAATTTAGTTTTGCTTTTGTTCTCCCTTGGAGCTGAATCCCCAAAGACATCTTCAAGACCAGTGTCAATCCACTGACCATCTCTATTTTCTTCTTTGTATTTTATGACTTCGCATCATAGATTCAAGCCTTTAATCCATTATGAATTAATTTTTGTGTATGATGTTAGATAGTGGTCTTGTTTTACTCTTTGGCAATGCAGCAATCAGTTTTCTCAATACTCTTTACTGAAGAGATTTTCCTTGCTGCATTGTGTAATCTTGCTGCCTTCGTCACATATTAGCTGTCCATATATATGTGGATTTATTTGGAGGCTCTCAATTATATTCCATTGGTCTGTGTAAGTACCTTATTCAAAATTGCAGCTTTAAATAATCCATTTTCCTGATCTATCTGTCCTCCGGAACTTATCACCGTGTTTGTACAAAGTATGTCATTTACTGATTGATAAGGTTCAATCTCCACCCACCAGAACAGTAAGCTTTCCAAAGGGGAGGATTTCTGCAGTCCTCCTATCTATCTTCAGCACCTAGAACAGCGCCTGACACCTAGCCGATGTCCCTCACAGGTTATTTATTGAATGAAGCACAGAAATTGATACAAACATACAAGAGAGAAGATCAAGCAGATTCTAGCAGACAGATCAAACAAATAAAATATTCTGTGCAAATAAACAGAATTAGAAATGCAAAGCGGGGTACAGAATACAGAGGGTTTTACAATTCATGAGTAGAGCATTACTAATGATAAAATAAAAACCAGTATCTGTCAAGTACTTAAACATGGCGGATGCTATTCTAAATGCTTCACATTCCATCTTTATTCCAGTCTTGTGAGGCAGCTGTTATCACTGTCTCCATTTCCCAAACAAGAAGACTAACGCGCAAGGTCGCGTGGGCACTGATTTGGGGCCAGGATTCCATCCCGTACCCTCTGACTCCAGAAGCAGCCCTTTCCAAGACGCTCTTCTATTTTCACGGAGAGTATAAAACAAACACATCGATGCCAGTATGTAAAACTCAGATAAAAGAGACACTTAACAAAATAGAGGACAGAAAATCTACACAAATCAGTATCATTAAAGAAACGGAATCATTAGTCCAACACTGATCAATAAAACTTATTATCAAGGCAAAGCTTTTATAGGCAAATTCAACAAAATCTACTGTTTTCAGGAACAGAAAAATCAGAGAAGCTGCCCAACTCAGAACACTGGGCCATTATACATAAAATCTGATGCTAAAATTGAACCAGGACAACAGAAGACAGAAAAATAGTGCAGGGCATTCTCGCAGTGACAGATGCAGAAATTCTTATTAAAAAATTCACTTACCAGATGGGGCAATGTGTTCAAAAATAATGACTTATAAAACAGAATTATTCCAGAAATGCAGAAGGTTGCAACACTAGGAAATCTATTGAGGTGACTCACTTAGTAACCGTCTAGGGCTGGGTCATTCTTTGGTGTGGGGCAATGCAAGATGCCAGTGGCATGTGGGGAATCTACCCACCAGCTCCCAGGAGCAACCTCCTACCAGCTGTGACCATCAAAACCGTCTCCAGACCCTCCAGCCAAATGAAATGTCACTGATGGAGAACCACAGGGGAAGGCAGGTGAGCTTGTTTCACGCCCTCTGCTTTCTCCTAATGAACCAGGGCCAGCTGTTCAGGCCTCAGAAGCATGGACCAAATTGCTACATTTTGCTTCAAAAGTGTTATATACTAAGAAGACATTACTAGACCGCTTTATTATTCCTCCTTATGGAAACAAAGTGTACATCATGGGAGAATGAGCTTGCATTCACTTAACTCTTGAGTATCAAGAGCGTATAAATTATATGAGGCGAAACTGGTAACTTATTTCGGTAATTCCAACTTTTCTATACAAAAGGTGCAAGACCTTACAGGAAAGGCACACAAGGAACACTGGTATAGCCTACACCATCTCCTCAGATCCAACGCCATTTACACTTTCCCTAGTCAGTTGACCACTCTCTCACTAAACATGTAAATATTTTTCTGAACCTCTTAAGAGAAATCTTTACCACTAAGTACTTAGCTAATATTTTCTAAGAACAAAGACACTATTACACTGCCAAGGCACAAATATCAAAGTGAAAACATTTAACATTGATACAGTATTATCCAATCTACACTTCAACCTCAGATTCATTTCATGAATTCTCTCTTCATATCCTTACAGCTATTTCTTCCCTGGTCCAGATTCTAATGCGGGATTTTTTATTTTTTTTTTTTTTGTCTTTTCCCAGTTTGACTATGGAGCCCACTTTCCCCCTGTGTAACTGTGGAATGTGTTTCCTTGTACTGTTCCTAATTGAAATACATTGACATGCAGCACTGTGAATTTACCATGTACAGCCGTTCATCTGATACACTTATACACGGGAATAAGTTGCGGGACACTTATACACGGGAGTAAGTTGCGGGAATAAGTTGCGGTACTGCTGTAGGAAACTTCTTTGCATTCAGCTGTTTTAACTCCTTAGTCTCCAATCTGGAAGTTCTATCTTCACCTCTGATATTTGCTCACCGTTAGACTGAAGGTTCTGTTTTTGACAGGAATACCAAAGAAATACTGTGTTTTCTCAGTGCATATATCAGGAGGCACAGGATATCAGTTTGTAAAAATACTGGTAATATTCACTTTGATCACTTGCTTGAAGTGATTTCCAATAGTTCTCTTCACTAGAAAGTAACTTGTTTTTTTTCTTTGTAATTATTAATACATGGAGACATACTATGGCACTATTTTCCGATTCAGACTTTTGCCCACTGTTTTGACATCAGAGATACATTTCTAACTGTCATTCTTTTTACTCACATTGGCCAGCACTAGATGGTAAGAAAATGCTTTCCCTCCCACCCACTTGTTTAGGTCTATCATCAGGAACCTCATTTTGTTCACTGAACCATACATTCATTTTAATGCTCAAGTTGTCCCTGATTTGGCAGGAGCAGTACCTTCTAGCTTAACGCAATACACAAGCACAATTCGAATTCCCAAACGTTATGACCCCACCATTCCTCAGACTTCTGGGTTATCTTCCCTTGGTGCTAAATAGTCTTGTCTCAGATAATGCTTCCTGAGTTTATATATTAAGCACTTCAAGCATAATTAGTAAAGTAAATCTTCAGAAAAGGGCCTATCTACATTATTTTGGGGTCATATGCTATTTTGAGATCTACTTTAAGAATACAAACATCAATAGGTATGTCAAATTAAAAAGTCAGAGGCATCAAATGCACATTATTATGCAAATGAAGTTATCCACAGTGATTCTAACTGGCCCCAAATTTTAATTACAAAAGGCAAACGTTTCTATCTTTGGCATCCACGTTCATACTTTTACCAAAAGTACCAAAGAATGTTCAAGTTTCAAAGAAGATAGCAAGAAATTTGACTGCTACCCACTTACACAGAAACAAGGTAGAAGGTTCTTTCTACAGATATTTCATAACTTATATACAAAAAACGTAAATATGTTCATTTGTAACTCTATACTCAGCCCAAAATTGCAAAGAAATATTATAAAATAAATTGCAAAATATTATACAGACACAGAGCTCCTTAGAGATGCTACTATTTGATGCCCGTTTTAATAAAATGGTATCCTAACTCCAAAGAGATGAATTGTCATGAAACGTCGCAGAACTGTTTACTAGAAAACCTAGAATTTGAAAACAGTTTTCAGGAGTTCAAGAAAGGGCTATTTAAACATGCTGTTTACAGTGTGAGATTAGTTAGTCCACGGAAAAATATTTAGTCAGAATGTGACTGAAACATTTAGCAGTAATCAATAGAGAACCATATTGCAGATATCATCATTAGAAGAATACCAAAAATCATTATGTTGAAGAGAAGTTTTTGAAATAGTTAATTGGGAGTTCAGTTTATTAAAAGATAATGGGAAGGACCATTAATATTTCTGATGTGACTCTTCAGGGAAACTTACATGCTCTTAAGAGGTTGGTATCCCTGAGAATTTGCTATGTCTAAATCTACCACGTGACTTAGGATATTTTTTTGCAGTCTCATACATGAACATGATTCAAATGTATAGCTGTTTGAGACCTGTCTTTGAACTGCCAACTCTTAAAGACCCTGATAAAGCTACTCAAAACATTTTATGCGTTAGGGATTATGACAATGTAATTTATAAGAAATACATTTTGACATTCAGAGGATCAAAATGCATTTCTCGCTTATGTTTGGTCTTCAGCCACAGTTCCTGGCTCACAGCTCCCAAAAGCCTTGGACTATCCAAAGTGTTGAGAGCGAAAAGGTGTCTTTTGTAGGGCGAATAAGATGACTTGGAATCACTAAGGATGGGGGCCAGTTCTCTCAAAAACCAGCGATGTGGTAGGGGAGTTGAAACCTCTGAGGACGGGGAAAGGGGTGCTGCAGGTTGACGTCAATTGCCAGTGGGGAATGATTTAATCAGTCCTACCCGGCAATGAAGTCTCCATAAAAACCCAAGAGGAAGGGCTTTGGAGTACTTCTGGGCTGGCGAACAGGTGGACTCTGGGGAGAAGGTGCACCTGGAGAGACCCCAGGCCTGCCCCACACCTTGCCCTCTGCATCAATTCCTCTGGTTGTTCTAAGTCAACTATTTTGGTAATAAATCAGTGATGTGGTGAGTAAAGGGGTTTCTCAGTTCTGTCAGCCGTTCTAGCAAACTCGTGGAACCCAGGAGGGGAACATGGATCCTTCAATCTGCAGCCATCTGTGGCAGGCGTCTGGGAGCTTCTGGGAGACTGAGTCCTTCGACTGTGGGATCTGATTCTATCTCCGGGTAGACAGTGTCGGCACGAACTGAATGAAGTTGAATTCCTGGACACCCTGCTGGTGTCCAAGAATGACTTCTTGTTGTGGGGAAGCCTCTACACACACTCGGGTGGGGACTAGGGGCAGGAACCTTATTCGGGGATAATGCAACACTTAGGCTGCACAATTTTATTTTCTTGAAATACAAGCTTTTTATATATGATTCTATGATTTTCCCTCACCACTTTACTTCATACATTCTCCTCAACTCGTCAAGGGTGCTTCCTTTAGTATCACTCTAAGTGGCTGGCTATATACAAACAGAACTGCTGATGAAGCTCAGGTCTCCTCCTCCATCTTTCCTGCATCTCCAGGATCTGGGCCTTGTGCTGTTCTCTCTCCCCTCCTCCTCCTCTAGTTAGAATTGGGGCTGAAAACAGGATACGGGGCCCTCTTGTTCCCATGCTGATGTTTCTCATGCTAAAATAGGCAGTTGTATCTCGAGTAAGAAGTGGATTCTCAGGTATAAATGTCAAGGTTTATCTTAGAGTCAACAATACAAAGAAGCTGCCAGTCAGCTCTTTTCAGCCTTCGCTGTAACAGAACCAAATTTCCATATGTAGTTACCGTTCAGTGGTTAAACTCATTCATAAAGGCTGCAATGAGAAGAGAGCTTCATTCTCTACAAAGGTGAAAACACGAAACGACCCAGATGGCTTTTTCAGCAGTTACAGACAGTGTTATTTTTCAAAATCAATTAAAATTAGTTACTCGCGACTCTTAGAATCCGAATAATCTGAGATAACTGACTAAAAGGGTAAAGCAACACCGTACATACCCTGAGTGGCTGTCGGAGGTAGTTTGAGGGTATTGTCTAATTTCTCCCAAAGATACGTTGGTCGAGGAATGCCTTCCTCTGAGCTACAGAGCAGGACGACATCGCTGCCGAGATCCTGGGACCCTTGGATTTGGCAGTGCGGGGCAGACGGGGGAACTACAACAGGAAGGGTAAACAATAAGGAATGCATTTACTGTGAGCCAAATATGATGGAGAAGACACCAACATTCAGAACACTTGTCCTTTGGGGGACACTGTTTTGAGAACACACAGCAGAAGACTACCTCCTGGGTGAAGCAGGTCAACCTGAACTGCTCACAGGGTGTGTGCACAGGTGCAGGGCCCACAACTTCAGCGGAAGGTAGCAGCCAGGTAAAAGGGATTCCACCCTTTGATGATATTTTCAACATATCTTGTGGTCTTAGTGGGACCCCTGCTCCCTCTAAAGAGGAATTCTCGACATCAATATATCACCTTGAAAAGATTTACTGAATGCACCCCTGTTCACGTCAGTAGTATTCACAGTAGCCAGAGTGATCACACATTCAGCACCCACAGGTGAGTGAGTGGATATGCAAAATTGTGGTACGTCCACGCAATGAAGTACTATTCGCCTTTGAAGAACACGTGGATGTGACACATGGATAAACCCTGAGGACACTATACTAAGTGAAATAAGCCTGTCATTAAAATAAGACAGATAACACAAGATTCTACCTCTGTGAGGAATGTAGAAGGGTCAAAACAGAAACAGAAAGCAGAACAGTGTTTCCAGTAGCTGGGGAATGACGGGTGAGAATGCTGTTCAATGGGCAGAGACCTGGCTCTGGAGAAGGGCTGCAGTGCTGTATGAATGCACTGATGCTGCTGAACTGTGCACTTAAAAACTGGCTAAGGTGGTACATTCTACGCTGTGAGTATTTCGTCATGAATTTTTTTAACCTCCTGAAGGAGGCCCGCTTTAGAAAAGACACTTCTAGGAAGAACAACCACTCGCCCTGTTAGCTAGTCGCCAGACCACTTTAACAAGGCTCCTTGTTACTTCGCAAACAAAACCCAAAGAGCATAGATGGGACTCGCGCAAGTCTTTACAAATCCGGATTTGCTTCCATATTTTACCAAAATTTGTTTACGTGTACTACAGTGTGTTCTATGCATCTGCGGAATAGACCATAACTTTTGTTCTATTAAGTGGAATTTGGTATAAAGTGGGTCTGCCTGGCTTTTGGGTATTTTTGCACTTTTGTCCTCCTACAATTATTTTTATCACAAGGCTCGTTAGGTTACATAAATGTTAAATATTTTCTACAAGAAAAGATGAAACATTAGTGATAATCATTAAAACAGATATGGACACAAAGGACAGGAAACAAACAAAAATTACCAGACGAGAACACCAGAGGAAGAAGGTGGTGGCTTATGGTGAGGAAAGCAGCAACTGAATCGTCAGCTAAGATCCTGGTTTGGTGGCTCAAGTTGGGGAATGCAGAGAGTAGCTGCAATCCAAGTGAGGATGTCCTTGCGACGCTACTGACGCTCCAATACGTCATTCGACCTTACAGAAATGAACGCATGCAGATGAGGAGGCGCCAGGAAGGAAAGCGCGGGGAGGGAGCCAGAACCGTGAACCGGTATAGGCTGCAAGAGTCAAATGTCTCAGGGAATCCCAATTTCTGTGATGAGGTGAACCTCCTCAATTTACTGCCTTTGACAGTACCACTATGACACGATGGGGAGACCCCAGATAATTCTTTGAAGAAAGCATCACATATAAACTAAATTCAAGGCTTTTTCCCTTCACTTTAAAAGTATGAAAAAATAAACCTCGGTAAAGTGAAGAGTTGATTATAAGCACCAGAGTCATATTAAATTCTATAGTACCGTGGATTCGTTATAATTTTAATACATTACAATGAATCTGGGATAGACATCTCCAATTAGATCGGCTGCATTCTCATTGTTGGAAGACTAGGAGAGTAACAACCTGGCTACATCCTATTCCTGCCCAAAGAAGAAAAATGGCAAGAACCCCCAACATGGATATCCACCAGTGACTTGACAAGGGAAGAGGGAAAAGAAAGACTAGATTTGGCCAAGGAATCTGAGAACTGAGTACAAATGGAGGATAACACATCAGCCTCCTCCAAGCACATCCTCAGTCTTCCCAAAGGAGCTGAATGTCCGTGTCCACCACAGTACCCGTTTGGTAGGCAGTGTTTCATTTCAGAGACAGCAGAACTGAGAAAGAAAATATGCTCAAAGGGAGTTAAATGGAGTTGGGAGTCTAACAAGGTATGAGGGGAAGGGGACTGCTTTAAGAATCCACATCTAACTTTAGTGTGTGTGCACTGAATCTTGGCAAAGGACTGAAATCTCTCTGATCACACTGTAATTTGTTATTCAGACAAGGATACTGGTGAGGCTAGAGGGAGGTAGGACTAAAATTATGCTACACAGACTTTAAGAGGTAGTATTTATTGTCACAGGTGCTGAAACAACTGTTCTTGACAAGTCCTACGCTGAACACACTTAGGAAAAGTGAGACCACTCTTGATGGCATTTTATACCACTTTCCTCCACCTTCAGAAAAAGCCCTGTAAGAAGTAAGCTTTCGAGAGCCCCCTGAAATGGGGAGATGGGTGGGAGGCTGCGTGGAAGAAGCTGGAGAAGTGGAGTCAAGACGGGCAGGGAGGAGAAAAGACGGGAAAGGGCGCGGCACTGGGGTGCGGCCAGAGTGAAATGTGTTGCGAGTGAACGCGTAAGCCAAGGAGCCCGAAACAGTTTCTGTCACTCACCTAAAACCGTGAGACCAGAGACTCCGATGTTCCTGCCGCCTCTGTCGGGAAGGTTGTTGACCAAACACTGGTAGGTGCCGGTGTCCGACAGCTGGGTGTTATTTATGAAGATGGAGACGTTGGTGGCCGGCATGGTGCCTACGAATCCAACCCTGCCATGAAACCGGGGGGCCCCATCAAACATCTGTCCACCCTGATACAAAATGACCTGAAAAGAAAAGGAAAATACATACATTGACCACTGCATTCCTTCTGAGACACATTGACAACAACAATCTGGTAGAAGGAGACCTCACCAAACACTGGGGGCAAAAAATAATTTTTTTAAGAAAAGGTGCAAGTAGGAATGAAGGTGAGTAGGCAGGCAGGCAGAAAGAAAGAGGAGAAGGACTTGACTGTATATTTAGTTTTTCATCGTGGTTGTTCTCCCTGGTCCAGGACACAAACCCAGGTCCTCGGGATGTATGTGGACATATGCTTTGTTTGGAGGTGGTTGACTCAACCACTACTCCACCAGGCCATACCCAACCACTGGAAAATTTTATTTCTACTCTTATAGTTGTCACATATTAATTACTATAGTACTTGTCCTTAATTACTATAGCACTTGTCCCTAGATAACTTGGGGTTCTAAATGCTTACATGCCAAATGGGATTAATATAGTTTCCTTACTTAACTCATGAAAATACAGAAAATGTCTTTCATGCTACCATCCTATCAGCCCATAAATAATTTTACCAGTTCAAAATTTTAATTCTAAAATTAAACCTTTAAAAATCTGCATTTCCTTTCTCATGATTACCAGGTCACAAGATGATACATCACACTTACAGACTGAAAATAAATGGATTCCAGAAGAGGGAGAAGAGGTACAAGTCCATGATTGCTGACGCATGTCAGTTTCTACGGTGAAAGTTCATGAAGAGGACACAGATGGGGCCGCAGAAAGTCCTCTGGGTTGAGAGTGAAGGACTTGGTTCTACCCAAGCTCCACCCTCAAATGTTTGGGAACTTTCCTGGTGTCTTTGATTACATCACAGATTCCTAAAATAAGAAGGCTGAAAAAAATGACCTCAGGGGCTCAGTCTAATCACAAAAATTCCATGGTTTGAGGAAACCAAAGAAACGTCTATTAAATTTGTACATTTGAATTCACATCACAAAATCTAGCTTTTCACCTATGTTCAGGTAGTGACAAGCTAACTGAAGCAGAGAAGCATCCAAACAAAAACCAAGTATCTGTGAGAACAAAGGTGCAGCTCTGACCACAAGTCGTTCATTTTCTGAACCTCACTTCCGGCCACAGGTATGAAGTTGTGGGTCATCTGCCTGCAGCTGACACAGAGTATTGGGCAGTAGCCTCGTCACGTACACACTGCATTTACTTGAGATTCTCTGAGACCAGCTGGTATGCCTGGTTGTGTTTATTTTTAAATACTTGTAAAATCAGGCAAATGAATCCAGGACTGCTGCCTAGCGTTCCTTCCTTAATGCTGCCATTGAAATTACTCTCATGCAACCCCCTTGTTAGTGCCAGTTCTTCCCTCTCAGAACAGATTCCCTTTTTCTGCTGGGCATTTCCTGTCGGCAGCGTGTACCGACGAAATGCCCAACACCTACATATGGTTCTCAGAAGGGGCCCCTGGACGCTGGTCCATGCAACAAAGCAAGTCTTTCAAAGAGGATGGTCCCTCGGGGGAGCCGCGCAACGATGAGGGGCAGGCCCTCCAGCAGCACCAGGGCGGCGCAAGACCCGGCTGGGCCTAGAGACCAAACCTGCCCTGGGAGGCCGCCCTCCCGCCTCTTCTGAAAGGCCAGGTCGCACCGCAAGTACCTGCTCAGGCTGGTTGGCGTTGGACAGAGGGATGACCATCCAGATGACGTTGAGGTTGATGAGGGCGGCGCTGGTGGTGAAGGTGCAGGGCAGCACGGCCGTCTGGCCCCGAGCCGCCTGTATGCTCCCAGGGCTCTCAGACACTTCCAGGGAGGCCGCGACGCCTGGGGAGGAGGAACAGGGGTGTGCGCTGACCCTGTGCAGCTGTGCGGGGCAGCACACCCCGTAGAAATAGTTCGTGCGCTCCGTGTGACCTGTGATGTGGACACACTGACACGGCCGACCTACAAGTCAGCGACTAACCAGTTTATCCCTTTACCTCTTAGACGCTATCATTGGAAAATAATAGAGGAAAATGCTGCACAGCCATTAGAAAAAATGAAGTTCTATTATTTGTGACAACATGGCTGCTACTAGCGGGAAGGATGCTCAGTGAGATCAGTCAGAAGGAGGAAGACAAGTACCGATGAGCTCACTCACAGGTGGGATATTAGGAAACAAAAGCAAAGGAACAGATAAATAAAGACTAATTCTTGGACACTGACAATAGAAGTGAGGCGACCAGTGGGAAACGCAGTGGGGGCAGGAGAGGGGACAATGCACGGTGGTCGAGGAGTTTAGGAAAGCTGGCGGTGGACAGGGTGGATGAGGAACAGCGAGCCTGCATATATGGATTTATTTCATAAATCCAAGTTACCGCAACAAAAATTTCTTTTAAAAAAATATGAGTGGCTACTTACTTTATAAGACAATCTCTGGCCATTTGGCCCAATTCAAATGCAACATGGGGGGAGTGGGACTGAGAGGCTTTGAGCAAAACTTGCAGTAGTGGACAGAGATGAGGAACAAACAAGAATTTAGAGTTTCGTCGCAAGAGCAGTGTGATGGTGAAGGCTTGTATCAACTCTAACAAGAGGGACAGGATCTACATGCCAAAAACTATAAAATATATAAAATGAAGAAATAAAACAAGAAACGGCCAGATACGTAATGCTCCCCCAAATGGAAATAGTGCAGACATCCATCAACTGGTGAAAAGACAAACACAACGTCATCTATCCATACAATAAAACACTTCAGAAATTTAAAAAGCCACGAAAGCTACTGATAACAAAGCATTCAAAACACATTTTGCCAGCACGTCCTGGTGGAGCAGCGGTTTGATTCACCATTTTCAGCTGAGCACAGTCCACGCACATCCCAAGACCTCAGCTTCGTGTTCCGGGTCCGGGTGGAGCAACCGAGATGAACAACTAAATAAAAATAAGTAAGATCCTTCTTCCTCCTGTCTCGTCCTGCCTGCCTGCCTGCTCGCCTCCATTCCTGCCTGCACCTTTCCTTTAAAAATAATTCATTTTTAAAATTTTGCTAAGCAAAGAAGTCAGATGAAAAAGACTACATTCTGTAGTCCCCCACTGACACGAAACTCCAGAAAAGACGAGTCCACAGAGAGAGGAGGCAAATCTGAGGATCGAGGGGTGACAGAGGAGGGCACGAGGTAGGTACAAGTAAGTTCAGTGGAGCTTTCGGTCCAATCTAAAGCTGGACTGTTATGCTGATGCACAGCTCCATACATTTACTAAAAATAACTGGATTATAACGCTTAGATGGGTGAATTTTGTGGAACGTAAATTACACCTCCATAACACAATTATAGTTCAAAAAGGGAAAACAGTCTCTCTAAAGCGCCAACTCCTAAGATGCCAAGATCCACTGTTTCCTCTTCTGAAAAGAATGCCTGGCCCCCTGGGACTTCAGAACAGTATGGGACTAAGAGGAGATTAAAATAGGTCAGGGAAAAAACAAAGCAGCTATTCTAATCCTAAAAAATACATTAAGTTCATGGCAGGCTCTCAAACTGTTTTATTTCGAAGTGATATTATTGCAATTCTCCGCCCCCCCACCCCCCGAAAGTAACACAATAGCATGCTGTCATGATTACAATTAGTTAAAAAAAAAAAAAATGTACATAACACCTTCCTTCTATAGAACTTCATGTTTTTCACAATGAGTCTGATGATGTTCTCGGGAGTTAAATTTGCAGGATAAAATGTTTCATAAAAGAAGCCATCTGTGGAAGAATGGAAAGCATGTGATCCTGTCGGTAAAGTCTCTGCGCTGAGTAACAGGAGGGACAGTTTGTAAGTTCTCAAAAGGAGACTTGAAACACTTTCAGGCACTAAGGAGCAGAAGGGGGAGGTTATTTGATCACAAAATTGGCGATCAACAGAGAAATGAGCTACTTCATCGGGTGGGATACTTGCTACCATATGATAAATGCCACTGGAGTCTTTTCTGTTGTTGGGTTTGTTTTGTTTTGTTTTAAAGAAAGGTAGACAGCAATGAAAGCGAGAGGGCAGGGAGAGAGGAGGGGGGGGGGGGGGGGTGGGGGGAAGAGGAAGAGGGGGGGAGGAAGAGAGAGAGAGGAGAGAGAGCAGAG